>PVJN01030656.1:0-25451 GCA_004026805.1 Lasiurus borealis | reverse complement strand
GAGAGGAAGGGAGAGGGACAGAAAGTCAGAAACATCGATGAGAGAGAGAGACATCAATCAGCCGCCTCCTGCACGCCCCACACTGGAGATGTGCCCGCAACCAAGGTACATGCCCCCGACCAGAATCGAACCTGGGACCATTCAGTCCGCAGGCCGACGCTCTATCCACTGGGCCAAACTGGTCTTGGTGGAGGTATTTCTTTTGCAGACAACGATTTTCTGGGTATGAAAGCGAGTGGGGTGCTTTATGGAAATTGAATTGAATTATGGCGTGGGATGTTGCTGAAAGACTCTAAGGGGCTCTTATCTCTCTCTCTCTCTCTCTCTCTCTCTCTCTCTCTCTCTCTCTCTCTCCACACACACACACACACACACACACATACATGGGAGTGAAGTCTTCCTTTCAGACACTTAAAGGTCATTTTCGCTTATAGACTCAGAATAATAATAACATCACACACTTACCGTGTGGTGACGTGGCTCATCCTCTTCTAAACCCATCCTAGATTTCGATGATTTAACCCTCACTACAGCCCTGGGAACTGTTACCAACTTTCCCATGTGCCAGATGGGACAACTGAGGCACGGAGAAACCTAGCAACGACCTCAAGGTCACCCAGCGAGGAAGTGGCGGAGCTAGGGGCCCGAGCTGGGCTTTTGCCCCAATTCGCCGCCTTCTATCCTGTCACCAGACTCGGTCTCCCTGGTATTTCTCTGTAATTCTCAGTGTCTCACAGATTTTTTTTCCCCCTAATAAAATAATTATTCGATTCGATTTGCTTATTTAAAGAAAAATACACCACTGGGTTGGGTGGCTTTGGTGTGAGCGAGGAGAAAACCGGAGCCTTGACTCAGCTGTCCCCTGTCTCTGGGGGGGGGGGGGGGACCATCTTTGGAAACTTCTGGACATTCGTCTCTTTGGAACTGTTAAAGGCTTTTTGTTTGCCAAACACCGTGCACCGTGAGAAGTTAAACTTCCTCGGGGCTGCGAAGTTTGGTCCCGGTCGGTTCGTCTCCCCGGCGTGTTGAAAACAGGGCTTTCATGAGCCATTTTATCAGTTAACCCAGTCACTCATCCCCGGTTGCTATCTGAGTGGCGGTGCGGGCACTCAGGGACATCAGAAAGGGCCGCTTGTCAGCGTGACAGCCGAGAGGACTTCTGTGGCGGGAGGGAGAAAGACCCCCGAAGCGGCCAGGCTGGAGTGGAATGCGATACGGAGCCGAGGGGCGATCCCGCCGCGGACTCGGTTTCTCCTGTGTTTCTCTGGAAGCTTCCCTGGCACGGCACAGAGCCAGCGATCTTGTGTCCTGTGAAGATGGGACCTCAGAGGGAACATCCTCAACCAGTTAAGTCCCTGAGCGGTTCTTCCCGGTGGAAAGCCGAAGGGATGTTTGGACAATGAGCTTGGAGAAGTCAGTTTTCTGGTCAAAGTGAGACAAATAGCCATAAACTAATAAAACATGTAAAAAGAATATGAACATTTTGCTTGTCTAATGCAATCCAAGCGATACACGAATCTTTGCCTAAGTACTATCTATGCTTTCTGGATGGTACACCTGGCTTACTAAACATCTTTTTAAAAAAAAAATATATTTTATTGATTTTTTACAGAGAGGAAGGGAGAGGGATAGAAAGTCAGAAACATCGATGAGAGAGAGACATCGATCAGCCGCCTTCTGCACGCCCCACAGTAGAGATGTGCCTGCAAGCAAGGTACATGCCCCCGACCGGAATCGAACCCGGGACCTTTCGGTCCGCAGGCTGATGCTCTATCCACTGAGCCAAACCACTCTGGGCTAAACATCTCTTTTGTATTGTCCCCCCCCCCCCATGTGTTCGAAAATGTATTAAAATATATTGTTTTATATTGTATTAAAATCTGCCACTACCTGGAAATAGATCTCTACTTCCTAAGAAACAAAAAGCACTCAGCCTGTAAAAAGAAGACCCCTCGTTTTATGATCTGCGCATGGGCCTGCTCTCACTGCAAAGGCAGAGAGAGAGCAGCAGAGAAACAGATTCCGCCAGGGCCACGCTGGAGCCAGGAGATATATATGCTTGCCTCAGCACTTCTGATGATTTGATAGTGAAATGTTTATGCTTTTGTTCACTTAGATAACGTACTCGGGACATCTATTTTAAACAACAGATAATCGCGGTGTGGGACTGAGCGGGCTGACACAGTGGTAGTTGGTGTCTGAGGATTATTCAAACAAACCGAGACGCTCGTAGCGCAGGGGGGACTATTTTTGGCCCGGCGGTTACTTCACGTTTCATGCTAAAAACGATAAGTGTTTGAGATTTATTAGAAAACAGCAGAAAAACACACATTTTTTTTTTTTCCTTCAGAGGCAGAGGGTGGAACATTCGTCAGAGAGCAAGGAAAAAGACTCTTGCTTTCCTCTCAGCCACGCTCGAAAGTAAAATTGGTATAGGACCTGATTCTGTCTTTTGTTCTCTCTCTATTTCCCACCCCCGGCTTTCCCGTTTGATGTAATTTCAAAGTAGCGAGAAGTGCCAAATCAAAGAGCAGGTTAAAATTTCCCCGCGGGATATTGAATGTCACGGTCATTATTCTAATAATGAGAGGTTTGTTTAGCGGCTTGGATTTCCACAGGCTTGATAGCCCCTCTTCGGAGGAAAAAGTGCCCCTGGCCTCGCGTTTTCTGACCGGCAAGCAGCAGAGGATCGTGCCGATCTTGGAACGTGCAGCGGGCTGGGGTCCCTGCTGCCCTCCTTGCTTAGTGAGACGAGGGCGTTATGAGCAAACCACGTGCAAAACCGGGCCGTTTGCTGTCGATTAAGGTCTGCAGGGGATTTGACTCTTCCACTTTGCTTGGTCCGTTCCTGACTCATCACTGGGATCAGGGATTCTCAGAATTACAGAAAGGCCATAATGACTCTGTGCATGTGAATCTTGTAGTGATGTGTGCATATAATTAGTAATAACCGTACGCAGTTATGAGAGAGTTTCACTCATCTCTCTCTCTGACCAGTACCTCACCCTCTTGGACCCAGACCCCTACCCCTAGCTGGGACCTCTGTCTGCTGTTCCATCGTGTTTCACTGTCCCTCCCTACTTTCCCACCCTCCTTTCCTCCTCCTCTGGCTTATACAGTGGTACCTCGAGATATGAGTGCCCTGACATACGAGATTTTTGAGATACGAGCCATTGAGTGAGCGATTTTTGCTTTGAAATACGAGCAACATTTGAAATACAAGTAATTGAGCGGATCGGCCGGCTGCACACGACCTACCAGTTTCCCATGCCTCAAGGTTACAGAATGAATTAAACTCATATCTCGAGGTACCACTGTATTCTATGGTCACAGTCACCTACCGTCAATGGGTTGCCTCCTTCTGGCTTGGCTATACTAACTTCTTTTTTTATTTATTTTAAATCCTCACCTGAGGCTATTTTTCTATTGGTTTTTAGAGAGAGTGGAAGAGAGAGGGAGAGACAGAGAGAAACATTGATGTGAGAGAGACACATCGTTTGGTTACCTCCTGCATGAGCTGCACCAGAGCCCAGGCCAGGGAGGAGCCTGCCACCGAGGTACATGCCCTTGACCGGAATCAAACCCAGGACCCTGTGGTTCTCGGCCAATGCTCTAACCCAGTGGTTCTCAACCTTTCTAATGCCTCGACCCTTTAATACAGTTCCTCATGTTGTGGTAACCCCCAACCACACTTCCTAACTGTAATTTTGCTATTGTTATGAATTATAACGTAAATACCTATGTTTTCCGATGGTCTTAGGTGACCCTTATGGAAGTGTTGTTCGACCTCCAAAGGGATCAAAGCCCATAGGTTGAGAACTACTGCTCTAACCACTGAGAAACTGGCTAGGGCTGTGCTAACTTCTTCTTCTTCTTTTTAAAAAAATATATTTTATTGATTTTTTTACAGAGAGGAAGGGAGAGGGATAGAGAGCTAGAAATATCATTCAGCTGCCTCCTACCCACCCCCGACCGGGGATGTGCCCATAACGAAGGTACATGTCCTTGACCGGAATTGAACCTGGGACCTTTCAGTCCACAGACTGACACTCTATCCACTGAGCCAAACTGGTTTTGGCTGTGCTAACTTCTTGCTGACTCAGACCCCATGCAGCTGAGTTCAGCGGGAGAAACTCCCACAAGCCGCAGAGTGGCCACGTTTGAAACTCACGACCACGACCTCAAGTGAGCCTCAAGTGGACAGCCATTTGTCCACATTTCTCGATCCGTGTGCTCTGCCATCTCCCGGGAGAGGCAGGCTTCTCCGCCAGGGGACTTTGGTGCCACCCCCTTCTCCCTCAGGAGGACACCGCAGTGTCTAGAGATGGTTTGGTGGCCCAGCCTGGAGGATGCTGTGCTCGGAGCTTCCGGTTATAGAAATCAGGGACGCAGCCACACATCCTGTGATGCCCTCACAGCCACCCCACCCCCCACAGAGCGTGACCCTGCCCCGAATGTCTCCATTGCCAAGTGGAGCATCCTCGTGCAAGCGCTTTTCGCTCTTTAAACTCCCAGCACTCCTTCCGGTGTGTACTGTGCTCACAATCTCCCTGTTTATGAGTGGGTGGAGGTAGACGAGGGTATAGGGGGATAAATGGGGATAAAAATAGAATAAGATAGGAAAAGAGAGAAGAACCACCTGACCTTCACCGGTAAGTTGACCTGTCTGATAGAGCCCGGCCATCCTGAACTTGACTAACCAACCTGCTTTTTCCCTCCAGCAGGTCCTTGCTCCTGCTCCTCTCTGCTTCTGAAAGTCTAATTTTGTATAGTGCAGCGGTTCTCAACCTGTGGGTCGCGACCCCTTTGGGGGTCAAATGAGCCTTTCACAGGGGTCGCCTAAAACCATCGGAAAATGTAGTGATGTAGTTTACTGTTGTCCTATGAAGACTGTTACCCATGTTACACCATGCTTCAAGACAAAATTTCACTTATTTGTAATTAGACATAAATATTTCACAATATCTAATTGTGATTATCACTAGGCTTTAATTATGTTCAATTTGTAACAATGAAAATACATCCTGCCTATCAGATATTTACATTACGACTCATAGCAGTAGCAAAATTACAGTTATGAAGTAGCAACGGAAATAATTTTATGGTTGGGGGTCACCACCACATGAGGAGCTGTCTTAAAAGGTCTTGGCATTAGGAAGGTTGAGAAACACTGGTATAGTGCCTCAGAAGTTCTTTCTATCTGCCTCAGCGAATGCTGCCCAATTTGAATCAATTTTTGCTCAAATAAACTTAAAAATGGTACTATGCCTCAGTTTACCTTTCAATAGTTCCAGTGTCAAAAGAGGGAACTGAAGGAGACCTTGTTGCCCCCCCGAGCAATCAGCAACCGGGTATGGGGACCCGATGAGGCTCTTCTCGCTGCCCCAGGACGCCAGGAGTAACCCCTCTCAAGTCCCACCTCTAGAGCTTTGCATTGTGAGCTTGCAAATTTTACGTGAGCATTTCTTTTTCCATCCTGGTTTGGACTGGATCCTACCCTATCCTCTAGCACATGCCCTTACTGCTCCCCCCCTCCCCTAGTGTCTTGTGTCCATTGGTTATGCTTATATGCATGCATACAAGTCCTTCAATTGATCTCTTACCCTCACCCCCCTCTTGTTGGGAAAACCATGTCAAGAATATATTGTTATATAGGGTGAAATTACATTGAAATATTAACAACAACTTGGTAGCTTTTTTAAGCTATAGAAAACGTTCATCTTCCTGACTTGAATAATTTTCAAAGATTGCATCACCTATTTTGAGATAGCCTGTTTTGTTCTACTGTAGGTAACTATGCACTATATGAATTATAGTGCAACATTATTCACTTTTTTTGAATTTGTTGCTGAATTTGTATTTTTCAACTCCTACCCTCATAAGCTTCCAAAAGGAAAAGGTTTTACCCACTTATTAGAGAGGTGAAAAAATTTTCCAATTAAAAATTGTATATTGTATTTCCAGATTTTAAAACAGTGATAATAATTATTCATATTTAGTAAAAATAGCCATAATTAATAAAAAGAAAAACTATAAACTCCAGCAATTATATGGATAGTTCTTTTTGGAAGGGAATAGACTTATATTTTATTTTTTACTTTACCACTTTTACCCTAGGGCAAAGAAATTAATCATTTCATATGCAAATAGAGGTCACAGAGAAGTCATTGACTTAATACCATTTTCTGATGATTCACACCAGTTCTTGGATTTTGTAACTTTTTAAAGAACATTTATTAACTTTTGTTAGATATCTTCCTATGGGATGTGAGAAAAGTTTATCATATGGAACAAACTCAAAGAAAGATATTAACTTGAATGAGATTGAACAGCACAAAGTCAGTGATCTATTACTCTAAATGACTGCCAAACGTTGACAAATAACTATGATGGAGAAATCATCTTTTTTTTTTTCCCCAATAAGAAGATCACAAAGGTCTTTGGCTCATGTACTATCTAATATTGAAAAATGGAAGTTATATTAAAAAGTGAAAAATTGAGTAGTAGAACCTAAACTTGGAACATTTAAAATTGTCATATTGAAAGATCCCATGAACATGAAAAATTGTTTACAATGCAGTGCCAAATAAAAAGACTCTAAGACAATGTGAACAATAGGGTGTGTTTTGGAAATGTATATCCATATTTGCACATAAAATGTTGAGTGCTTATCCTTGAGAAATGGCATATTGCTTAAGGTAGTAACCTCATTAATTTTAGTGAATCAATAGCTGGGTGGGGATAGACAGTATGGATTGGGGCTGTTCCACAGAGCCATTCAACATAGTCATTCAAAGATTCAGGCTGACATAGGTCCCACCATCTTCAACTTAGCATTTCCTGGACATTGATAATTAACTGGCAGGTGGACAAATAGGGGGAGTAGATGATCTCTCAGGGGTTTCAGCCTAAAAGTGGAGCAAATCGCTTCTGCAACTTTGGCCAGAACACATCTAAGTGTAAGAGTGTCGGAAGTTGGTTTATCTGTAGACCCAGGAGATAAAGAAAATGGCTTTTGGTAAACACGAGTGGTCTCTCTCTCAGGTAAGATCCTGGGTAGGATGTGTAGCCATCCTCACACTTTGTTTTTAAGGAGTCATTGGATCTGTGTGTAGGGATTTACAGAATGAAGACAGTGTCTCTGACTTCCTGAATTGGTAGTAAGTACCAATTCTTGCTAGTTGCCACCACCAAAAACTTGAGGCTGGCCATAGGATTCTTTATGAAGGGACCGAAGGTGGACACTATCTAGGATTGGCTTTTTAACATTACATTGGCCATGCACACTGTGTTACGTCAACCATTATTTTATTGTGAGTCAGTCTTGACAATTTACCATCAATCCTTTGAGCATATAAAACACAAATCGTAATTAGAAATGACCACAAAAAATAAAATGGTTAATGGCAGCCACAGAAGTTTTACGTATTTGGCATTTAATACATAGTAGATTCTAGAGGCATGCTCATTGCTGATTGATAGTCTTCCTAAATTGTAATGAGTGGTGTTCTTTTCTGTCTATAAGCTGGGAGCCTCCGGAAGGCAGAGACACTTTTCATTGTGTAGATCTCTGTTGGTAGATGCTGGGTAGTTGGTGTTTAGTCTTCCGTGAGACTATATAAGCTTATATTATTTAAAACAAACGGAAAGATCTCTGGGTTTACAGTTAGAAGCTTAGCTTGGGAAAGAATTGGCTCTCTGATAGGTCCATAGACACAGTAATATGCATTAAGTCTTGTTTTTTGTTTTTTTTTGGACGATTTAAGCAAATAATTTCTCCTCTCTGTTTATTATTTCTTCATTTGTAAAATGTAGATAATGCTAATAACAACTGCTCTATCTCTTGTATCTAGGAAGATCAAGTAATTTTCAGTTTTCACTTCTCAACTTAAAGGGTGTATGTGACCTACCTAGACTTTAGAAATATGGGCATTTATAGTCTCAATTAAATTCTGCTGTATGTTCTCCATTTGTTTCTCTAGATCTATTAGTCTCCTTCATTCTTATAGGTTGCCCAGGAGGCTTATCTCTATGAATTGGTGTCAAGTAGGCACCCTTGAACCATGGGTTAGGCCAAAGAGAAGTACCAACTAGAGATTGAAAGGTTGCAGGGAAGAGAATTTGGGGTATTTGTTCTATAGCTTCTTCCCCTCGGGGCTGTGGGCTGGCAATGGCTGTGTCCTCTACCACAGGCCCAGGTCCTGTCCGGTAGGTCTCTCCTACTGTTATAGCCTTTGCCACGTTCCCACCATGTCTCTCTCTCCCCACCTTTCAAGCCTAGTGATGGTAGTGGCCTCACTGTTTCTCACCTTTGGGTGTTTTAATTGCCCTTTGGTTATCTTCATCTCTGCTCACACCTTTGTTAATGGCCCTTCATTACATTCATCTCCTTTACCCCTATTGAGTGTGTCATCTGTATCCTGTTGGGTCTCTGATCTACACATACGCCAAACACATGTGTGCTGCACGATCACACATAATGGGCCACGCTTAGGAAAATGGTGGTGCTAACCCATAAGAAACATGAGATGTCTCCAGAGATGGACGTAATCTTCATGTTCCACCAGAGGCATCGTGTAGTAGCAACACAGGCTCAGCCAGAATACAGGAAACTGAACAAAATTCCTGACAGGTAGCGCCCGCAGATTTCCCATTCATCATCAACTTAGAAAAAAAACAACGGAAGGCCATAGAAACACTGAAACATTTCAGACGCAAATTATTTAAAAGTTGCGCAAATATTGTGCATGGCCAACAATATAAAACATCACATGCACAACCCCATTCATTCAGGTCAATTCCTGGCCAGCTGCTCAAAGAAGTGTTTTTCCTCTGAAGAGTTCATCTCTGGTGTCCTTTCTTTAAAATGTCCCTCTGGCTTAAGAGAGGGGTTTAATATATAATTGGGTTGACCCTACATCTCAGTTTGAGATAGTTTCAAACTCAATTAAGTACCAGTTTAATTATTAGTAAGACCTCCTCATTCCCTTAAAAGTGTCCCAGTCTGGGTGATAAATTATGTGGTCCCCTATGTGTAATGAGACTTTGCTGCTGTTTGCGGGGCTCTTGGGATCTACTAGAAAGTAATCTCTAACCCGAATATATTTCAAACACTCAGCCTCATTCTGCTGTGCTGCTTCATTGACATCTACTCTTTGGTGAGAGTCTGTGGCTCTCCGTGTGTTTCTGTAACTGGCTAGCCAATAGTATGGTAGACTTAATTCTCTGGTCAGGTTTTCTTTCCATGTTGAGATACTTTCTCTGTAGGCTTTTCCACCTCCTATTAGTCCTGCATTCATTCTAAAGGAGCAGAGTTCTTTGTCTAAGCTTTCCTCTGATAGTTTGAATAACAGTTCATTCCCCCACCCTGTCTTACAGAACTCATTCTGAATTGTTTCATTTCTTTGCTTTCCTACATCCTCTGTTCTCTGCTCTCCAACCTATGATGACATGTCTGGGTATCTCTATGCACCATGCAGAATTTCAGTTTCTTTTTTAAAAATATTTTTTATTGATTTCAGAGAGAAAGGGAGACAGGGAGAGAGAAACATCAATGATAAGAGAGAATAATCCATCAGCTGCCTCCTGCACTCTCTGTACTGGGGATCAAGCCCTCAACCCAGGCATGTGCCCTTGACCAGAATCAAACCCGGGACCCTTCAGTTTACAGACCAAGGATCTATTCACCAAACCATGCCAACGAGGGTGAATTTCAGTTCCTTATTCTTCAAGTGCTTCATGTCCGTGAACTCTATTTCTCTTTAAAAGCCTGCATTTTATTTTACCGGTATACTCCCTACTTTAAATCACAACTATCGTTCTCCCACACTTTTCTTAGTGTAAACATCATAAATTTAAAGCCCACATTACATTACAATTATGTCAAGCCTGGGAGATGGTAGAATTTTGATTCTCCTGGGGAGCTGGAGGAGAAGAGTTTTAACCGTGACACACCGTTGAAGATTTCTGAAATATGAAGCTATGGGTAGGATTTTATCTTTTGCAGTCATACCATTTAGTCAAGATAGAAAGCTTATTAAAACTCCGAGATAGGATGCATGCAAGTTAAATAGCCTGGCAACTGTATGGAATTTCCCCCCTCGCAAAAAGTGTTGGTTAAATACTTTGTTGGTTGGACAGTTTCATATGTTCAAAGATGTTGTTGAATTAAGTACTAAAATATCAGATCCTGTCACTCCAGTTTCTATGTATGTGTAAAATAATTTGATTAGTCACATATTTATTTTGCTATTGACTTATTCCTATACTCTCTTAGTTAAGAGTTATTTATTGAACACTTACTACATGCCAGCTACTGTGTGAAGCACTGGGGATACATGGTGAATGAGTAAGACACAGTCGTTGTTCTCAGGAAGCATTTCCTTTATTTTTTTTTCCTAAAATTTTAAAATTACAATTGACATGCAATATTGTATTAGTTTCAGGTGTACAACCTAGTGATTTGACATGTATGTACCTTGCAAAGTGGTCACCCTAAGAAGTCTCAACCATGGCATCTCATACGCCCGTTTTTAAAAGTTGTGGGCTCATTGGATCTACTCTATATCTTGCTTTCAAACTACAGACAGGAGAAGTGGATTTTAAAAGCCAGCAAGCATGTATCGTAGATATAGAAATAAAGGAGGAATAAAATCCCAGGGGGCTGCATGGCTCCTCACCTGGGTCATCTTGGGAAACACAGAAAAAAGGAAAGTGAGAGATTAAGACCGAGCCTGGAACAGCCCTTGGCTAAGATTTGCTAGTAAGTACACAGCTTCGGACCTGAACTTGAAATTCTAGCATCTGTCCTCACAGAGGGACAAAAACATCAGCGCTCTGCAACATTCCCGTAGAGTTTTCCTCAAGAGGCTGCCATTGAAGTAACTCTACACAAGCCATTTTCTCTGCCTTCCAGCAGCTGGTCCACCAGGCACCTTCCACTTCCTCTTAATGTTGCATTTCCGGTACCACCTCCTCCCGAGGCCTCCTCTGAGGCTCTGGTGCCCTTTAGAGGGTCCCAGTTCATGTTCTATTTACATCTAATAATTGAGTGCCTTATTTACATAGTGTTTTTTCTTGAATTTGCCCTAAAAAAGAAAGCAAACAAATAAAAACAACAACCACCCTAAATCTGTTTTAGAGACAAGTGATTTTAGAAAACTCTGTTCTAGACTCCTGTAATTTATTTTATACATTTGAGCATTAATATTCCTGAGAAGTACTGTATTTTCTGGCATATAAGATGATTGGGCATATAAGACGACCCCAAACTTTTCCAGTTAAAATATAGAGTTTGGGATATACCCGCCCTATAAGATGATACCGGCGTAGAAGACGACTCCCTGACTTTTGAGAAGATTTTCCTGGGTTAAAAAGTCATCTTATATGCCGGAAAATATGGTAATTCAAGAAAGAAACTTGTTTATACTCATTTTCCCCAGAATTAATTGACTAGGAAGCATCACTTTTGAAAATTGTCTTTCTGTAGATTTCTCTGGGATGAGGTTGGAAAATGCTGTCTCACTGTGAGACATTTCTCTGCACTGCCTCTCCATTTGGCCATTATTATTGGTATCACCAGTGCTCAGTACAGGCCTGGTACACATTCAGTCCTTAATGAAATTTTCATATATATATATATATATATATATATATATATATATATATATATAAAAGCCCAGCGATCGAACCGTGGAATAACCAGAATGACCGTTTGACCAGTCTCTATGACACACACTGACAACCAGGGGGTAGATGTTCAACTCAGGAGCTGCCCCCTGGCGGTCAGTGTGCTCCCATGGGATGAGCGGTGCTCCCACAGCGGGCTGATCCCCACAGGCCATGCCCCCCCACCAGTGCATGATTCTGTTGTGTACCGGGCCTCTAATTTGTTAATAAAATAGAGTAGAAAGAAAGGGAATGACTTCTATGCTTGAAGTTGGGAGAATACAGTTATTTATTGTTGCATAACAGTTCCTCTCCCACATTGAGTGGCATAAAGCAATTATTCATCTTGTTAGTATTCATGGTTTCTGTGGGTTTGGGATTCAGAAAGAACATACTAGCAGGGCCCAAGTCCACCGGCCCTGCTTCCCATCATGTGGGGCCTGGGATGACACAAATGGCAAAGGGTACTTAGCATGGGCGGGGGCTGGAGGACCCATTTCCATAGTGGCTCTTTCCTCACGTGACTGGCCTGCGCACCTGCATTTGACCTCTCAGGCATGATGGCCTTACATTATTGAATTAAAAAAAAAATATTTTATTGATTTTTTACAGAGAGGAAAGGAGAGGGACAGAGAGCTAGAAACATCGATGAGAGAGAGACATCGATCAGCTGCCTCCTGCACACCCCCAACTGGAGATGTGCCTGCAACCAAGGTACATGCCCTTGACCGGAATCAAACCTGGGACCTTTCAGTCTGCAGGCCGACACTCTATCCACTGAGCCAAACCGGTTTTGGCACATTGTTGAAATTTTTGATCATGGCTCCAAGAACAAGTGTCCCCAGAAATAGGGCAAAAGCTGCCCGTTTTTTAAATGACTCACCCTCAGAAACCTCAGGTGCATCAAAGAATGTACAGCCATGCTTCACACCGGCATGGCAGGGGTGGCATCGCGATGCCGTTAATGGACATATGGAGTTCAGGAGGAGAGAGTTTGCTGGGTGGGAGAGGTGGCAAGAGAACGAGTTTCAGTGCGAGACCCATGTGCACATTCAGGGGGATGCACAGCTAGAACATGGAGCGTGAAAGTTGAAAATGAGTGTGAAGGTTTATCCCAGGTCGGTGAGGCTGCAAACACAGGTAAGATCCTCTAGGGCAGTGGTTCTCAACCTTCCTAAGGCCGCGACCCTCGCATACAGTTCCTCATGGGGTGGTGACCCCCAACCATGACATTTTGCTACTGTGATGCATCGTGATGTAAATATCTGCATTTTCCCATGGTCTTAGGCGACCCCTGTGAAAGGGGCGTTTGACCCCCAAAGGGGTCACGACCCATAGGTTGAGAACCGCTGCTCTAGGGAATGTTTGCAGGGACAGACGAGAGGCTCAGACACAGACCTGGTGTTTTGGACTGAATGTGTCCCTCACCCCCTCAAATTCCTATGTTGAAACCCTAATCCCCAATGTGATGGTATTAGGAGGTGAGGCTTTTTGGGGGGTGATAAGGTCATGAGGGTGGGGCCTCTATGAGTGGGATTAGTGCCCTTAAGAAGGAGACCCTGAGCTCCCTTGTCCTCTGTCTGCCATGTGAGGACACAATGCAAAGACAAAAGTCAGCGATAAAGACGAAGATCCTCCCCAGAACCCAGCCGTGCTCAGCCCGGACTTTTTGGACTTCTAGCCTCCACAACCACGAGAAATAGGTTTCTGTTGTCCCAGGACACACACACCCTGTGGTACTTCGTTATAGCAGCTTAAACTCCCTGAGATGCCTGGTGAATGCCAATGCTTATGGGGACACGAGGAGGAGAAGCAGGGAAGGGAGCTGAGACGTTGCGGGCACAGAGGTGGGAGGAGGGGGCGTGGTCCAGTGGCCCTGAGAGGACCAGGCTCCCAGGGCAGGATGGGCCACAGCATCACGAGCCTCAGAGAAGAGGAATATAGAGGCCCGAGAAGTGTCACTGCAGAATTCACCAGTAAGTGAAGTTTCAGTGAGCAGAGATGGGGGCCAGGGGTGGTGGCGGGGGACAATTGTTGGGGGTTTGGTGGCAAGGAGCTGCAGGTGGGCTGCTGAGGAGGGCAGATGTGCTTTCTCAGTTCAAGAGCATTCAGGTGGAGAAGGAGCCCCTTTATCTACAACAGCCGAGATTGCCCCAGGCGTCCGTGGCACCTCCTCCCCACGGTAGGAAGTGTGTAAAAGTCACTGAATGGAAAAGCTTTTTAGGAGGGCCAGGCAGCCACGGTGGATCACATCACAGCCCCCAAATGACACATCCAGATAAGCCGAAGCCACAGCAGGGAGCAGCTCCGGACTCTGCAGGGCGTCGCTGCTGCGGGGAGTGAGCACACTTCCTCTGCGGGGCATCTGCGGGCTGCTGGGGGCAGTTTGCCAAGTCCGCCCTCCTGAGCGTGCAGAGTCTTAGGGCTCCCAGATCACACAGCTATGCCTCCACCTGGGAGCGGATAGGGACCGTCTGCGCGGGGAAGGGGTGTGTCGTCTTACACATTCTACCGTCCTCCTGAGTCTCCCTCTCAGGCCCAGGCCCATGCGAGCCTGCAAGAGAGATGATTTGAAGGTTCAGTTTTTCAGTTCTTTGGGATTCGACTGTGGCCGTTGGAAAAAAATCTAGTTGCAGCCGAGACCGGTTTGGCTCAGTGGATAGAGCGTCGGCCTGCGGGGGACTGCAAGGTCCCCGGTTCGATTCCGGTCGGGGGCATGTACCTTGCTTGCGGGCACATCTCCAGTGTGGCGTGTGCAGGAGGCGGCTGATCGATGTCTCTCTCTCATCGATGTTTCTGACTTTCTATCCCTCTCCCTTCCTCTCTGTGAAAAACCAATAAAATATATTAAAAAAAAAATCTAGTTGCAGTTCATAAATTGTGAGGAAATGGACAGATACACACAAAGCTCTGAGCACGATGCCCATTCTAACCAACACCATATAAGTGTCATATCCCTGTTAATATGTTATGATGCTACAGCTTTCAATGCAGGAGCAGGGTTTGCTGTGAAGGAATTTCTTTTTCTCCTTTATCTTATGTTTTGTAGATAAAGAGAAAACATCCTATTTTGGACCTTTGTAAGAAACATTATAAAGATGGGGGTGACATTTTTTTTTAAATTTTTTAAAATTTATTTTATTTTTTATTTTTTTAATACATATCTCCCCATTGGGGGTGACATTTCTTTTTATTTTTTTTATTATTATTTTTATACATATCTCCCCATTGGGGGTGACATTTCTTTTTATTTTTTATTATTATTTTTTTATACATATCTCCCCATTGGGGGTGACATTTCTTGAGCCCCTCTATCTCTCATTCATCTTGAGCCCCTCGGAGGAGCCCTCGGACCAGAACACCAAGTGACCGCTCTCTGGTGCGCTCACAGGGAAACAGAGCTGACAGCGGAGGAGGCAGCCCTGTCTTTAATCTGCTCCATGTTCTTTGTGGCCGCGGGCTTTGATTCCGGGGACCTGCTTTAGGCGATGATCCGGCAGGAGAGCTTGTCCTTTGGGGAAAAGCTGGCGCTCAGGTGCTGGAACGCACAGGTGTAAAGCGATCCGACTTGAAGGCCGCCTGGAAGCCGGGCCCATTGTTCGCCTCCTGCCTGGTTGCTCTCAGAGCGAGTTCAGGGCAGTAGCTGCTGGCTTACTCCCCAGCAAATCCTAGCCTAGGGCTGTGTCCGGCCTCTGCCTTGATCTCTCGCTTTTCTCTTTCCTTAAGTCCCCCAAGAAGGGCCGGCAGGAGATGCCACGCAACCAGCTGGGGAGGAATGGAGCAGGGTCTGTGGTGATTCATTGAACCCTCTATTCCAGCAGTTCTCAACCTGTGGGTCGCGACCCCTTTGGGGGGTCGAATGACCCTTTCACAGGGGTCGCCTAAAACTATGGGAAAACACCTATTTCCCATGGTCTTAGGAACCAACACACCGCTCCTCGGTGTAGCAAAGTGTAGCCATGTCGTTTACTGTTGTCATATGAAGACTGTTACCCATGCTACACCACAATTCAAGACAAAATTTCATTTATTTGTAATTAGAAATAAATATTTCACAATAGATAATTACGTATTGTTTTTGTGATTAATCACTATGCTTTAATTACGTTCAATTTGTAACAACGAAAATACATCCTGCATATCAGATATTTACATTACAGTTCATAACAGCAGCAAAATGACAGTGATGAAGTAGCCACGGAAATAATTTTATGGTTGGGGGTCATCACCACATGAGGAGCTGTCTTAAAGGGTTGCGGCCTTAGGAAGGTTGAGAACCACTGCTCTCTTCTATTCTGAATATACGATCTCATGTACTCCAATCACCTCATGCTTGTACTTCTGAAAGCGGGATTCCATTTGGACTCTAAGTGTGCAGAATTCTGATAAATCCACACCAGGCCATGGATTGGACAGCAGGGAAAAGGAGACATGACTTTGGATTTCAAGAAGTTCACAGTGTATTTTAGATATCCATCTACCGCGGATATACACTGAGACACGTGGCGTGGTTATTTGGAAATAGAAGCTTTCTGATTAGAAAATTGATGGGACAGCCGAGACCGGTTTGGCTCAGTGGATAGAGCATCAGCTTGCGGACTGAAAGGTCCCAGGTTCGATTCCAGTTGGGGGCATGTACCTTGCTTGCGGGCACATCTCCACTGTGGGGCATGCAGGAGGCGGCTGATCGATGTCTCTCCCTGATCGATGTTTCTGATTTTGTATCTCTCTCCCTTCCTCTCTGTGAAAAATCAATAAAATATATATTAAAAAAAAAAGAAAATTGGTGGGACAATTATGTAGGCTTTGGAAGGATGTTTTAGAAAGATGGACTGGACTGTGGTGGAGTAAATGTGATGAATGAGAGATAGAGACTTAAAAAAATTACCCCATGAGATTAGAAATAAACTGTCCAAGTGTTTTTAGACACAAGTAATTGTGGGCAACTGAAAAAGGAGCCTCGGTATGAGGAGTGAGCCTCTGATTGCCAGCACTCGGCTTTTCCAGCACTTTCTGTCGAGGACTTGTTGACGAGGGTCCGCTGCTATGGTCAGAAGGATGCTGAGGCCTGACGGACATGTGAACTTGTGCTTCTAGGGAACATGAGTGGGGTGGTCTCTGATGATGGAGCAGAGGGATTTACGCTAATCACAGGGGCAAGCAGAGTGTTGTGCACACAGCAGGTGTCCTGTAAGTGCTGGGACTCCTAGTGCAGCTCCCATATGAACTTGTGAGAGGTTCATGCATTCTGAATTCCTGAAATGCCTTTTTCCTCTGCTGTTAGTGTGCGCTGACATTCAGATGTTCCGTGGCTGCACGCGCATGCTTGAAAACCTCCAGAGACACGTCTGTTTCCTTCAGCCACTTAGGGGAATAAAGTCTGCAACAGGATTTTTGGGGGCCTTAAATATCAATCCTGCTATTATATCTATGAGTATTGGTCTTCACTAATTTTCAAAACTACAGTTCCTTATGCTTTATAATGTTAGATCTAAAAAGTCAGGTACTCCTAACCTCCGTTTTGTGGGACTTGGGATAGAGTTAGTTTCTATGCAGCTTTCGTCTCTGGAACTCACATCCTTTTTGGTCTAGAGTCTGGAGTTTGTGTCTTCTGGCAAGATGTGTTGGTGGTCAGAAAGCAATAATAGAAAATCCCTCTGCTCAAGTCAAGTTTTGCCTGACTGATGTCTCTGTCAAGATAAAATGGAATAGCAGATTACTTCTAATATAATTTTTTGATTATCCAGGCCAATGAAGATATACCAAAGGTCAGGAAATATTATGGGAGGGTGGGGGGGGGAATCTCTCTCTCAATTAGCGATCCCTAAAGACAACAATATTTTATAGGGATCAGAAAATGATTTGGTGACCAATGAGGTGATTTTCACCACCATAGTGAACCAAATACAAGATAGTGATACAAGATACTGTACTCAATCAATGGCCTAACAAAAAGTATGTCCAGTACAGCAATCACTGGCCACCTGACGTTACTGAGTGCTTGAAGGATGGCAAGTCCCACTGAGGAACCAAATTTTTAAAATTTTTAAAAATTGTTTTAAATTTAAATTTAAAAGCTGATACATGGTTCAGTTATTAGATTACTTTCATGAATGTTTGAAACAACTGGGATATGTCAATTTACTTCTTCGGTAAATTCTATGAAGTCTGAATACAGAGCAAGTATTTTCCATGAAAATTTAGTGTCTGAATCAAGATTGTTATACAGGGTGTGGCAAAAGTAGGTTGACAGATGTGTGTGAAACACAATTTATTCTTGTATTGTTATTTATTCATTATTATATTATTTTCCAAACAAAAGACTGTAAATGTGCTTTTGCCTCACCCTGAATTTATAAAATACACCCTGGATTTTAGAAACAGTACAAAAACAAAGAGAATGTAAAATATATGACTAATAATTCTTTTACATAACATATTGAAATGCTAATCTTTAGATATGGTGACTTAAATTAAATATATTATTTTAATTTAATTTTACCTCTTTCTTTTAAAGTTTTGTAATGTGGCTGCTGGTAAATTTAAAATTAAATATGTGACTGATATTGTGTTTCTGTTAGAGTAGGCAGGACATGGTACAGTATTTTAAGCAACAACCACAGAATGGAATAAGAGTTTAGGGACGATCCGGAAGTAATTGATGTGTCACTTTGCAGCTTCTTGGTGAAGTTACCCAGATGGCCGTGTTTATAAAGTCTGGCCTCCCCTGTGCTCCTTTCCCATTACTAATATTAGCTTAGCTAGTTGTGACAGTAACAAAATTGCCACTTTTGTTCTGGGACTTCGTTTCTTCCTCTATTTTTTCAGAATCTTGGAATATCAGACACAGAAATCTAAGAGCATGAAACTGGAAACTGAAAGAACTGAGTGTAATCCCTTCCTTTGACTGATTATAACTACATGACTTTGGGTAATTGAAAGCGTGAGCTTCAATTTTCTCTCCCATAAAATAGTGCTAATGATAATCCGTGACTCCCAGGAGTACGTAGTATATATGAAAATACTACGGACAAGGTTTAGGGTCAGAAATTTTTTCTTTTTGTGTGTTATGTTCTGTAGACAGAGGTAACTGTGGTGGAAAGGAAGGGTCAGAAATTTTTTCTTTTTGTGTGTTATGTTCTGTAGACAGAGGTAACTGTGGTGGAAAGGACAAAGGTTTGTTTCTAGATCTGCCATGGGCCAAGTTTTCAGATTCTCTAAGTTTTGTTATCTCCAAAATGGTAAGTAAAAAATATATTTTTTTTCTATCATTAAATTGTTTCAAGAATCAGATAAATTAACGTACTTGATCATGTGATTTAGGTTTGAAAAATGACATATGAAATATAAATCCACATTGGTGGTATTATAAAGTATACAAAATTTTACACCATAAGAAAGTCATTCACTGAATATTAAGAAATATTATTCAAAGGAAGACAATAAGTGATAATCCAGAGTCAGAAAAAGGACCTTAAAAATGTAAATGATCTTGTCTGTAGTCACATAATGTTCTGACAGAACGGGAAGTAGGATCGAGCCCACACCCTGGACATGTGTCCAGAATCGAACCTGGGACCCTTCAGTCCGCAGGCCAACACTCTATCCATTGAGCTAAACCAGATAGGGCAACCACAATATTTTAAAAAGGGATGTTGCCCTATATAGAGCAAATTTCCATTTATTTGTAGGTAGCTGATATGTGTATATGTGTGTATGTTTACATGTGCACATATATGTGTCTTTTTAGAAAGAAATGTTGAATTAAGGAGATAATATTAGGGATTTATAGTTAGAAATTCTCTACAAATGCTTTAATGGCAACATAGATGGAAGCTCTTCATTGTTACAAATAGATCTCTCAGAAGTACTGTTAACAACACGAATTATGATACAGTTTGCTACCATTTGTGAAAAATATACATATATGATTCACGTAAATTTGCATATGTCTCAATATCTCTAAAATATCTAAAAATATTTTAAACCATATTACATGAAAGTTACTGTGGTATTTTACTGTTCATATGATCATTCAATTTTAATGATGAGGTTTTATTTTTGCAAAAAAAATATGAAAAATTTAAAAAGTAAATATTGTTTATGGCTTCAGCACTTTTAATGAACCAGTAGCTAAACATTTTAATTATAGAAAGTTACCAATTTAAATCTAAAAATATCAAGAAATGAAAATATGTATTTTAATTAGTAAATTGAAACAATCTACTTCACAGTTACTTTAAATGATACTAAGAATATTGTCATTTTTAACTTCCGAGTAAATGTAATAAATTATAATATTTTTACAATAAGTAGTATGTGCTTTAAATATTTCAACAAATTATATATAATTCAATTTATTACAGCTAAAATTATATTCAACAGTATATTAAAATATATTATTCTAAATATAATGTTAATGGTGAGGGCCTGGGGTCAGGGAGGATGGGAGTGGGCTGGAAATGGTTAATGAGGATAAAGGAGAAGCTATGTAATACTTTAAACTATAAAGATTAAAACATATTAAATACATTGATGGATTTAGCATAATATTTAGATAATATTTCTAAATTTGTTATAGATTTTGATCATTTACAGATATATTGTTATTATTGCACTATTGCTTCAAAAACAGGCTATATTTTTGTTTGAAAAAAGAGTAGTGCAATTCATCCAATTTCTTTTTTTGGTTCAGTTATGTTTCTTTCAGATTTTGCTTTGTTTTGCATATTTAACTTAGATCAATATAAGAAGTTATGGCCATTTAATTTTTCCTTTGATAACTTAAATTTGTCCTCCCCCCCTCTTTTTTTTCCTCTCTTTTGCCTGGGGAAGAGAGACCTAATATAGAATGAATATGTCATAACAAATAAATATTGAAATCAAACCTAAGAATAATCCTTTTGGATTCCTTAAAGTGATATCACATTAACCTATGCTAAATATTTACACATTTTGGAACGTGGGATTCTGTTTTTCAGTGTTTAGTGACCGTACTTTCAATGCTGGTGACAAGTGCCACTTGTCAAATGAACTCATTTCTGATGGTCAACAAACGGTGTTCATTCCCAGATTTCTAACGTATATCCTCGAAACACCGGAGTGGTGTCCTTTGTCAGAACAAAGTACCGGTTGACAATTCAAAGACATACCTTTCTCTGAATGGCGTATTGTTGAGAGGAAATGCTTGTGAACAAAGGGGGGAAATAACCGAACTGGGAGTCAGGTATCACAGGCCGAGCGCAAGAATAGGGAGCAGACTCCACCGGCAGAGTCTCAGGGCTTGAATGACAGCTCAAAGGCGAGATGGGATTTCACCCACTTTCAAAACATGACTTCTGTGCTCGCCTTTAAAGCGCCCGCTGCTTTTCTTTAGGTCGGATGATTGCAAATATTCGGCGCTGAACCACCTCTGTGAGCTTCCCTTTACTCAAGGGTGGCGGGAGGATCTGCATTTCACTGGACTTCATTCAGCAACTGGATCCTTCTCGAAGATTTACATCCACCAGTGTGTTTTATAAATCCGATCTTTACCAGTATATCTACCATCTTATTTTTTCCTTATTGAAAATACCAGGATCATGAAATAAATATTACAGTTACCTATAATTTAAAAATAATGAACTTACCTCTAAAAGCTAAGGCCAAGAAATAAAAACCACCTGGCCCCTCCCACTACTCCTTGGCCTTTTGGCTAAGATCAAGTGAAGAAATACAGACACCTGTTAATACGGTAAAGCATGTAGATACACCTATGCATGAGATCAATGGGAGGGAGCTAAGGGCAGAGGGAGGGGTGGGAGCTGGGTGGAGGGGTGCTATGGAGGGGAAAAAAGAGAAACAAATGTAATAATCTGAATAATAAAGATTTAATTAAAAAAAAGAAATAAAATATTATTGACACATACACACACACACACACACACACAAAAGCATGTAGATAATTCTGGCTTATAATTTTGAAAGTATTCCTAGGAATATGTCATGCTCCTCCTTTATAATAGTGCCCAGGCCAGCAAACGCATCTGGAATCATTGAAGTGATGTTAATAAGGGCAATCCAACCTAGACACCAGAAATGCCCTTGCAATATGACCGGCAGAAAGAAATTACTAGACATTTCAAAGAGGTGTAGTTATTATGACTGGTGCTTTTGTGAATGAAAGACAAATACCACATCATAAGGAAACAAATACCCAGGGGAAGAATAAGGTAAAAGAATGCGAAATAAGGCAAAATACTGTAACTTTAAAAGATATCTGAGAGACACAATCTGGGCGGAACGATGCCTTTTAAATTCTTTTGTAGGGATTAAATATGTTGTTGGCTTAAATGTAGGTGACGATAAAACTTTACTAGAGAAAATGAGAAAGGAAGTTAATATAATCAGAGGTGTCATCCTCAAAATATTTACCCAAAGTGCATTTTTGGGTTTTCTTTAGGGGAGATTAACAAGAGAGCAAACACAACGAAATAACTCTCTGATAAACTAAAAAAAAAAAAAAAAAAAAAAAAAAAAAAAAAAAAAAAAAAAAAAAAAAAAAAAAAAAAAATCCCAGCCATGACTTTATCTGAGTAGCTTCCTCTTTTAGCTTCTTCACATTTTCCTGGGAGGGTCCTGGAGTGGAACGTACATACCGCGTAGCAGTGATTTGGAAAGAGAAACACTTTGTCAGCACATAGGGTTACAAACAAAACAAAACAAAAGGCTACTCCTGTTTTTTTGGGAGACATGGCGTTTGATACTACGTGTTTGTGAATTTTAGAGCGAAAAGGAGGAACCTTTGGAATCTTAGTCCTCAGCTGTGAGAAGTAGTCATGGTAAACATTACTTTGCCTCATTTTGATGTGAAAAGTACCCTATTTTCCGGCGTAGAAGACCACTGGGCGTATCAGAGGACCCCCAACTTTTCCAGTTAAAATATAGAGTTTGGGATACACTTGCCCTATAAGATGACACCCGGCGTATAAGACGACCCCCGACTTTTGAGAAGATTTTCGTGGGTTAAAAAGTCTCATATGCCGGAAAATACAGTAAGTGAAGACCGAGGGATGAAACAGTTTTCTCATGGTCAGGTAGCTGGTTCATGGCAGAGCTCGATTATAATTTGGGGCTCGAACTGCCCCTGAAACCGGGGTTCCTTCAGAGCATCGCTCGCCTCTGCCTGTGCCTTTGCATTCATGAGCCGTCCATCTGCTCGTAGCTGCACCATCTCCCCTGTGGCCTGTGGCCACCGTGCCATTTCTAGGATGTGTGTTTCAGACGTCAAGGGCCTGGCCTGCTGTCCCCAGGGGACACTCAGTGAGTGGCCCTGAGGCGGGAGGGTGAGCATAATGGTCCGCCTGGCACCATCCTCCATTCATCCATCACACAGAGTTCTTCCTTTCTGCTTTGAGACGCATCTCTCCGGGGCCTGTGTGGCAAGCGCTCTGTCTTTTCCATGGAGGGCTGTCTCCAGTGGGCATGTTAACTGGGTTTCACCCAGTGAAACGTTCCAGATATTTTTTGGAGTGGAGATGACAGGGTGAACGTAGTTAAAACATGTCCTAGGGCCGAAACCAATTTGGCTCAGTGGATAGAGTGTCTGTCTGCGGACTGAAAGGTCCCAGGTTCCATTCCAGTCAAGGGCATGTACCTTGGTTGCAGGCACATCCCCAATAGGAGGTGTGCAGGAGGCAACTGATGGATGTTTCTCTCTCATCAATGTTCCTAATTTTCAACCCCTCTCCCTTCCTCTCTGTAAAAAATCAATAAAATATATTTTTTTAAAAAACATGTCCTAGGAACCATATCTTCCAACTGTGCCCCAGATATTCTTATTTGCTGACAACCCATCCCAAACTATCCCCCCCCCCTGTCAGATTAATCACCTTAAACCACAGATTTCCCCAGTGTCATCCTTATCATTAAACATGTGAGTTTACTCTATTTATAGAGATAATTCCTTAGTGATCATTCCTAAACAGCCCACTAATCCCTTGGTAGGATGGTTGGGGTTTTTCATGATCTTTCCCCCAAGTGTTCAGCGTTAACTCTATTACTGTTATTAGTGACACATCAGGGTCATAAATTTAACTCATAACTTATGTGCATGGACATGTAATGTATTAGTCTTGTCAGAATTAACCTGGTGTCCCTACTCAGTTCTCCCTTCTGGGTAGCAGGGACCTCTGTCCCTGAGGTCCCCTCCTCACAGAGTAACCAGGCTCATGTGGCATTGTGTTCAAACCTTGGGCCAGTTGTGATTTAAACGCAAGTACTTTGCCTGTTCAGTCTCTCTAGAATCAAGTGCTCAGTCTCAGATGTTTTAATCTTCTGTTGTTCCTTCCAGGTCCTCTCTAAGGTGGTACATGTTATATTGCTGGGGGGTAGGGGGGGGCGGGAAGGGGGTTTGGATCTATCAGAGGGGAAAGGCTCTCGGGCAGGTATCCCTTGCTACTCTGGTCTCTGTATCAGTGTTTCTTTCCTGTATGGCTGGTGCTTGTCCCACTCACCTTTGCTGCTCAAGTCAGCGGCTGAGGTACTTGCTGGGACTCCCAGGCAGAGCCAGTCACACCCCATCTTCTGAAGGTGCCAGTGACCCCTCAGGCCCTTTCTGCACGGCGTCCTTCGCTGCCGTTCATTCAGAGCCTTCCAGCACACCCAGCCTCTGCAGATGCAGCTCTCAGCGACCTATCTACGCTCCATGGAATAGGAGGTGACATTTAAGCAAGTTCTTGAAGGATGGGGAAGAATCTCCCTTATGAAGGCGAGAGAAGAGAATTCGAGATAGAGGGGAAAGTATGTATAAAGAGCAGGAAGTATATCAGAAGAAAAGGCAAGAGGAACTGTAGGAGGTGGGGCTAGAGAGGTGGGTTGGGACCAAATGGGATGGATCCTGGGCACTTTTGGTGTTCAACTTACTAATGGAGTATCCGGAACTCATGTTTGTTTGTAAATGCTTGTGATAAGTCCACTCTGCATGTCCTTGAGTAAATTGTGGTCAATTTGTTCCCTTCTATGAAGTCTTCATTATTGATAGTAATACAGTGTTACCTCGAGATACGAGTGCCCTAACATACGAGATTTTTGAGATATGAGCAGTCGAACGAGCGATTTTTGCTTTGAAATACGAGCAACATTTGAGATAGGAGTCATCACGCGGATCGGCCGGCTACACACGACCCACCAGTTTACCAAGACTCGAGTGTCTCATAGTTTCTCATGCCTCAAGGTTACGGAATGAATTAAATTCGTATCTCAAGGTACCACTGTAACAGCAACACCTGAATTTTGTAAGTAGTGAGTAATTATGATTAAAGTTAATAGTACTGAGGTTACAAAGTTATCTACGAAGAAAAGAGGACATGGCCCTCTCTGATTGTGTAGTAGTATTACATGCTAATTGCTTAGAAATAACTCTTCTCGTTTTATAACATCTCTGAGGAACAATGGTTTCTCAAGAATCTCTACCATCTCTGTTCGCCTCTGCTCTTCACAAGGCAGAACAAGCCCTCTGGAGGGGCCGTCTTTTCTTTTCGACATCCATCAGGTTACCCTTTATTTATCTACTACATCTGCCACCTTGAATATGAATCTCGATTACCCAGTGTGTATAGTAATATTAAATTATCTATACTAATAAAAGGGTAATATGCTAATTAGACTGGGGAGATCTTCTGGATGTTCTTCTGGACAAAGCCATAGTGGCAGGACCGAGGTAGAGGTGGTTAGGGGCCAAGAGGAGATGGCAGTTGTGGGTGATCTGGCTAGGATGGGATGGTAGTTGTGGGTGATCTGGCCAT
>PVJN01030655.1:0-25307 GCA_004026805.1 Lasiurus borealis | reverse complement strand
ACATGAAGGAGTAGGATTTTATTATTAATTTTTTATACATGTCTCCCCATTGCCCCCCCTTCCCTCCCAGGCATACCCCAACCCCCCAGTGTCTATGTTCATTGGTTATGCTTATATGCATGCATACAAGTCCTTTGATTGATTTCTTATCTACCTCACCTAACTTTAATTTTCCTGCTGTAATTTCACAGTCTGATGCTTTACTGCCTCTGTATCTATCCTTTTGTTCATCAGTTTACAATGTTCTTTATTATCCACAAATGAGTGAGATCATGTGGTGCTTCTCCTTCATTGACTGGCTTATTTCACTAAGCATAAGGTTCTCCAGTTTCAACCAGGTTGCTGCAAATGGTAAGAATTCATTCTTTTTAATGGCAGCATAGAATTCCATTGTGTAGATGTACCACAGTTTTCTTATCCACTCATCTGATGACAGGCACCTAGGCTGTTTCCAAATTGTAGCTATTATAAATTGTGCTGCTATGAATATAGGGGCGCATAAATCCTTTCTGATTGGTGTTTGTGATTTCTTAAGATAAATTCCTAAGAGTGGGATTACAGGGTCAAATGGGAGATCCATTTTAATTTTTTGAGGAAACTCCATACTATTCTCCTCAGTGGCTGCACCAGTCTGCATTCCCACCAACAGTGCACAAGGGTTCCTTTTTCTCCGCATCCTCGCCAACACTTGTCATTTATTGATTTGTTGATGATTGCCATGGTGACAGGCATGCAATGGTATCGAATTGTTGTTTTGATTTGCATCTCTCGGATAATAAGTGACTTTGAACATGTTTTCATGTGTCTCTTGGCCTTCTTTCTGTCGTCTTTCAAAAAGATTCTATTTAGGTCCATTGCCTATTTTTTTTATTGGATCATTTATCTTTCTTTTATTAAGTTGTATAAGTTGGCTGTAGATGTTGGAGATTAAACCTTTATCAGTGATAACATTTGCAAATATGTTCTCCCATACAGTGGGCTTTCTTGTTGTTTTGTTGATGGTTTTCTTTTGCTGTGCAAAAGCTTTTTATTTTGATGTAGTCCCATTTGTTTATTTTTTCTTTTGCTTCAATTGCCTTTGGAGCAGTATCAGTGAAGAAGTTCTTTCAGCATATATCTGAGATTGTGCTGCCTGTGGATTCCTCTAGTATTTTTATGGTTTCCCTTCTAATGTTTAAGTCCTGTATCCATTTTGAGTCAATGGAATAGAATCGAGAACCCAAACCACTATGCTCAACTAATATTTGGCAAAGGAGGCATGAACATTCAATGGAGCCAAGATAGCCTCTTCAATAAATGGTGGGAAAATTGGACAGATACATGCAAAAAATGAAACTGGACCACCAACTTACACCAAATACAAAAAGATCCAACTTTTCTATTCCTTTTTTTTTTCTGCTAGCTTTGAATTTAGTATGCTCATAAATTCTTAGTTGTTTTAAGGTGGAAAATTAGGTTATTGGTTTGATATCTGTTTTTTTTATATTGATGATTACATTCTTCTTAAGTATACACTTAGCAATTTTCAAGATAAATCTTTGATATATCATAAAAGAAGGTGTATACTTCTGTTGTGAGGTAGAGTGTTTTATAGATGTCTATTAGGTTTGTTTGGTTTATAGTGTTCAATTATTCTGTTTCCTTGTGGGTCTTCTGCTTAATTGTTTTATCCATTATTAAGTTTTGATATGGAAGTCTCCAACTATTATTGCTGATTTGTGTATTCTCTTTTCAATTCAGTCTGTTTTTGCATCATGTATTTTGGAATTCTCTTATGTGCATATAGACTTATAATTGCTATGTATTCATTATATATTGACTTTTTATCATTATGAAATGTCCTTTTTTGTCTCTAGTAACACTGTTGATCTTAAAGTCTATTTTGTTTTCTATTAGTGTGGCCCCTCTACCCCATCTTTGGTTATGGTTTGCATATTATATAATTTTCTATATTTTTACACTCAATCTAGTTGTGTCTTTGAATACATGGAAAAGACTGACAGCTTTTAAAGGGAAGTGGGAAGGGAGGATTGGATGAAAGAAGATGAAGGGATTAGGCAAATAACATATATGCAAAACCCATAGATACAGACAATAGTGTGGTAATGCCCAAAAGGAGGGTGGGGGGAGGCAAGCACTGGGTGGAGATAAGCAAGGGAAAAGAAATGGGAACATCTGTGATAGTGTCAACAGTAAAAATAAAGTTAAAAATTTGCCAAAATGATTAAAAAATAAAGCATATCTATTCGTAAGAGCATATAGATTAATTATGATTTACTAATATATTTATTTCACCATCTTTTTTTTTTTTTTGCTTGGAGGATTTAATCCATTTACATTCACTGTACTCATTGATGGCTTGGAAATTCTATCTGTCCAATTCTTTGTTTTCTATGTCTTTTTCTTCATATAATAATCTCTTATTGCTTTATTTGGGTTAAATAGATATTTTCTTGTATACCTTTTAAATTTTTATTTGTCAGCATTTTTCAGATTGTTTTTAAGGAATTCGATTCACACAATTATAGAAGTTGGAAAATCCTAAGATCAGAGGGTTGAGTCAGCAGGTTGGAGACCTAGGAAGCCAATGATGAAGTACCAGTCCAAAGACTAGCAATCTTGAGAACCAGAAAGATCTGCTGTTTCAGTTCAAAAGCTCCCTATTAGAAAGATTTTCCTCTTACAAAATTGAGGGTTAGGATTTTTGTTTGAAACTGTCATACCCCTGTATTATGGCCTGCATTGTTTCTGATGAGAAATTAGCTGTTAATATTATTCTGTATCCCTTGTACATGATAAGTTGCTCCTCTTGTTATTTTAAGATTTTATATTCATCTTTCAACAATTTGATTATATGCATTATAAGTCTTGTTCAATTCTTTTTACTTGGAGTTCATGGAACTACTTATTTTTACAGTTGAGTAAATTTATATCAAATTCAGAAAGATTTCACACATTGTTTCTTAAAACATACTTTTTGCCCCTTTCTTTTCATTCCTGGGATTCCCATTGTACCTACACTAGTATAATTGTTTGTGTCATACAAGTTTCTTAGACTCTTCAATTTTCTTCATTCCCACCCCCCCCCTCCGATCCTAAGATTTAGTAATCTCAGTCAATATATCTTCAAATTCAATGATTCTTTCTTTTGCCTATCCAATTCTGATGTTAAGCTCTCTAGTGATTTTTTTCAATTATTATTGCTCTTTTCAACACCAGAATGTTTACTTTGTCTTTCTAAAAAATAATTTATATATTTTGTTGATATGTTCAGTTAAGAGAGACAATATAATTATACTTTCCCTTTATAGTTCTTTAGTCATTTTTCAGCAGTTCTTTGAATAAATTTAAAATAGTTGATTTAAAGTGTTTATCTTATCTTCTTCAGTTTTATTCCTGTTTTTAAAATCTTGTCTATGGGCCTTTTTTTGTTTCTCTTTTGCATGGTTCTTAATTTGTTTTTTTTTTATTGAAAAGTGGACATTTTATAGAGTATATTTTAGCAACTCCAGAAGTCAAATTCTTTCCCCATTCCAGGGTTTGCTGTTATTCTTGTTTGTTGATGTTGCTAGTTTACTGAATTTTCTGTACTACTTAGGTAATATGTATATTCTTTGTCTTGTGTGGTCACTGGAGTTTCTGGTCAGTTATCTTTGTTGTAACAAATATTTTCCTGGATTCCTGTAACTGATACGTCACTTTATTTTCTGAGGAGCTCTGTGTTACGAGATGTCTTTAAATCCTTAGCCAGGCAGTTTACTTCATTGCCTTAGTTTTTACTTCCTATTAGTGCAGAGCCTCAAAGTTAGCCACTGGTTAGAGTTTACAGATTTTTAAAAAATATATTTCTTTATTGATTTCAGAGAGGAATGGAGAAGAAAAGAGTTAGAAACATCACTGATGAGAGAGATAGAGCTCGAAACCCAGGCATATGCCTTTGACTGGAATTGAACCTGAGACCCTTCAGTCTACAGGCTGACACTCTATCCACTGAGTCAAGCTGGCTAGGGCTAGAGTTTAAAGATTTTTATGTCTTTATTGAGCATTAGCACAGTTGCACACAGGCACATGGGCTTTTTGATTCCCAAGAACAAAGTGCCTGTTGGTATCTCATTTCCCAGGTCTTCCTTTTAAGATTTTTGTTTACACCAATTCTTATCCTCTGCCTCAGGCTGCTGTGATATTAAACCATTGTTACTGATTATTATTGGCAAATTCTTCCAGGAAAAAATTGCTCATACTGGACAAGCTCTGACTCAAGTCAGAGTAAGAGATATATTGTGGACGAAGTATTCTGGGAAAACACCAGACTATTTAAATTATTGTAATTCTCTGGATATAGGGCTTTTTCTCAAATAAATTATCCACAGTTGCTGTAAGACTTTGTTTAATTTTTGTAATTCTGAACAAGTTTATTCTAACAATTTTTATCATGGTTATTCTTTTTATTTAATTAAATGGGAGATTTTCTGAGATCCTTATTCTGCTATTCTCACTGATACTTCATGATGTTAAATATAATTTAACTAGACGCTCAGTACAAGGATTTGTGCACCAGTGTGATCCCTTGGCCTGGCCTGTGGAGATCAGGCCAAAACTGGCTCTCAGACATCCCACAAGGGGTCTTGGATTTTGAGAGGGTAGTTTTCAGGTGACACACCTTAGAATCAGGTCTTTCCTCTCTGATTCTGTGTGTGTCACCCAAAAACTACAGCTGCCAAGTCATGGCAACTTAGCAGATCCCTGTTGGTCAGTGAAAAGTCATAGCTACCGGTCAGATAGTTGGATGGTAGCTTTGGCATCTTATCTAATAATAGAGTAACATGCAAATTCACTGTACCTCCACTACACCTACAAGCCATGCCCACCAGCCAATCAGGAGCAAGTATGCAAATTAATCCAACCAAGATGGCTGTAGCCACAGAGAGAGCAGGAGGCCTGGCTCTGCTCAAGGCTACAAAGTTTCAATTATAAAAGATAAATAAATCCTAACAAAAATGGCAGCAGCCCCAGAGCTGGAGAGAGCAGGAGACCTGAGTTGCCCCCTGGTGATGGAGGAAGCTAAGTTTCTGCAAACCTGGTTCCCTTGGCCTTGCTTAAGGCTACAGAGTTTTAATTATAGAAGATAAATATATCCCAACAAAAGTGGTTGCAGCCACAGAAAGAGCAGGAGGCTTGGCTCCACTCAAGGCTACAAAGTTTCAATTATAGAAGATAAGTAAATCCCAGGTACCAGGGACTCTGCTTGGGTCACTGGGAGACATGGCCAGCCTGCAAACCACCACAGAGCCCTCACCCAGGCTACTCCATGCCCCATGGGAACCTCCACTTTGATCCGGGACACCCTTCAGCACAAACCAACTGACCCCCACCCATGCACCAGATCTCTATCCTATCTAATCAAGCAATAATATGCAAATTGACCATCACTCTAACACACAAGATGGCTAGCAGGGGAGAGTGGTTGGGAGGGACCAGACTGCAAGGGAGGGCAGTTTGTGGTGATCAAGCTTGCAGGAAAGAGCAGTTAGAGGTGACCAGGCTGGCAGAAGAGGAAGTTGGGTGCAACCAGGCCTGCAGGGGAGGGCAGTTAGGGGCAATCTGGCCAGAAGTGGAGCAGTTAGGCATCTATCAGGCTGGCAGGGAGTGGTTAGAGGGTGATTAGGCTGGCAGACAGAAGTGGTTAGGGGCAATCAGGAAGGCAGGCAAGTGGGTCCTCCCTGCAGGCCTGGGTCCCCCCTGACCTCTCTCCCCTGTAGGCTTGGTTCCCCTGAACTGCCCTCTCCTGTAGGACTGGTCCCTCCCAACTGCCATCCTCTGTCAGCCCGTAACCCCTAACTGCCCTCCCCTAAAGGCCTGATCACTCCCAACTGCACCCCTTGCAGGCCTATTCCATCCCAACTGCCTCCCCCTGCAGGTCTGGTCTCTCCCAACTGCCTTCCCCTGCTGGCCTGGTCTCTCCCAACTGCCTTCCCTGCTGGCCTGGCCCCCTCACAGTGGCCCTCCCCTGCAGGCCTGGTCACCCCTAACTGGCCTCCCTTGCAGGCTTGGTAACCCCCAACTTCCCTTCTCTACTGACATGATCACCCCTAACTGCCCTCCACTGAAGGCTTGATCACCCCAAATTGCCCTCCCTTGCATACCTGGTCCCTCCAAACTGCCCTCCTCTGCTGTCCATATTGTGGTGGTCATCTTGTGTCCACATGGAGGCAGCCATCTTCGACCATATAGGGGCAACCATCTTGTGTGTTGAAGTAATGATAAATTTGCATATTATTCTTTTATTAGATAGGACATACTAGAAGCCTAGTGTATCCGTGATGTTAAACTGGTATTTAGACATCCCTCTCACACTCCAGAATTGCTGGCTCACAACTGCTCACCTGCCTGCCTGCCTGATTTCCCCTAACTGCTTCTACCTGCCAGCCTATTCACCCCCTAACCTCTCCCTTGCCAGGCTGATCGATGCCTAAGTGCTCCCTTGTTGGCCTGATTGCCCCTGACTGACATCTCCTGCCAGACTGGTCACCCTTAACTGTACTCCCCTGCAGGCCTGGTTATGCCCAGCTGCCCTCCCCTGCAGGCCTGGTCCTTCCCAATTGCCCTCCCCTGCTAGTCTGATCACCCACAACTGCCCTCCTCTTCTAACCATCTTGTGGTGGCCACCTTGTGTCCACATGGGGGAGGCCATCTTTGACCACATGGAGACAGCCATCTTGTGTGTTAGAGTGATGGTCAATTTGCATATTACCTCTTTATTAGTTAAGATATATGCACTCAGTGGCCAGATTATTATGCTCTCTGACTGCATAATAATCTGGCCATCAGTATATATACTATATAATAAATGTCTAATACTCAAATTGTCTCCTCAAACAGGAATTTGACCAGCAGGCAGGCCAGCCAACTGCCCATGTCCCCTCCCCTGGTCTAGACTGGCTGGACCCTACCCATGCATGAATTCATGCACCAAGCCTCTAATACACACACACACACACACACACACACACACACACACACACACACATGCACACACTGAGTGGCCAGATTATTATGCATTCAGAGATCATAATTATCTGGCCACTTAGTGTGTGGAAAACATAAAGCAGCCTAGATTAGTTTAATGCCATATTTTCTGCTTCTAACCTTTATGTTTAAAATGAGCTATTTTATATTTTAATGATCAACCTTTTATCAGTTATATATTACCCTGATAATTATTGTAAAATATATAGAAATTGCAATAAAATGTGTCCAATTTTGTGAATATTCAATCACTACAATAAAAATAGCAAACATCATAAAAGTAAATGTGGTCTTTTGGCATTTTTAATATTGAGAAAATGAAATGTTAAACAATTTAATTTTCTTTTAATTTAAACTCTGAATTTCTGCTATATTTCCTGGGTTTCTGCTGTGTTGCTTTAGTGTTGATATGTTTATTTTGCCCAATGTCTTTTTAAGACAGTTTCAGTTGTATCCTTACTTGCATATGATGGCTCTTTCTAAGGATCTGCCTGTATCATTCATAGGATAGAAGTCAATCACTCTGTCAGTATTAAATCTAGCTTGTAAACCAGAAGGCAGTTGATATTTTGTAATAGAGACAAGTAAGGAATACTTGCCTCTGCCTTTGTAAACCTATTACACCCAACCTCAAGTTGGCCGTTTTACGTATAAGACTACTCTTTCTAGGCTCATATATTACTAAAAGTATTCCTCGCATTTTTAATATGTACACAAAGCATATGTATATGGAATGTCAATTCAAAATACAACTGGAGAATTTTGGTAGTGTAGATTAGAGAAGACAACATTCTGAATGGTTTGCTAAGAGCACTTTCCAAGTTCATACAACTCAGTCTCAGGCAGAACTATGTTTAAAGAAAATAATGAAAAATAGAGAGTATTGCTTACTCCCTTCTGAAAGAAGGAAAACATAGAACTATTAATATATTTTATATCTATTCAAACTAAAAGCCATAGAAAACTAGTTTGGTAGAAAGAAATAGGTCAAATGTAGAATAAGTCAAATTGTTAGATATTAATTTTGCTTGTCATATTGGTTGAATTCTTGTAAGCACGTCTCAAAGCTTCCTAACACTCTTGGGAAAAAGAAGCTATCATATAAATAAATAAATAATGAAATGGTCAAGAGGCAGAGATGTGAAAGCAGACCTACAAGGTGAGAAGAGAAAAAATTGATTTATGAAAATTCCTGAAAGGAAGAGAATGTGACATTGCTTTTGAAAATACTTTCTTTTTTAAATTAGTGAGTATATTTTTTCATAAAAATTAAAACATAAAATAGAGTCAATAGCTGAAGTCCCATGACCGTTAGCCTCAATTTCCTTTTTCTTCATAATTTCCCTGAACTGATATTTCATGAATTTATATTTAACAGTTATTTCCATACATACACACTTATGGCTATTATTCTGTAACTTGTTTTATTTACCTGATAATATTTCCGTGTTCCTTATAAGACCTGGTTCATTCTTTACAACTACTGCTGAGTATTCACACATCTATTGATGTACACCTAGATTTCAAAATTTGCTATTGTGTATTTAATTATGTATTAGTCAACTTTCTCTCACATATGTGTGTATATGTATATATGTATATATACACTTATGAGGTAGATATGACTTTATACATTTTATATACCTATCAACATGTCACATATATAATGAAGATATCTATAATATGCCTAAAATTGTGGTGACATTTACTGATTTATATAAAAGTTAGAAAAAATATAGGAAGTTACCTAGTAATTGCTCAATAAATATTAATTCTCTCATTATTAGAACATAGATTTTTTTTAAAAAACATCTGGGACTTTGAGAGCACCTTTTTTTACTGCAACATTGACTAACAGGATATCCTTCAATGAAATCAGTAAGTTTTTATAGATTAAAAATCAATGTTACAATATTGTCAAAAAGTTGTCCCTGTTTCTTTATTCAAGTCCTAAAAATAGCAACTGTGGTGACTAGCATTTTATTCAGTGATTTAGGGAAAACTTTAATTTTTTTGAAATAATAGAAAACATTGAAATTTTAGAGAAGATTTAAATATTTTCAGTTTGAATTTATCTCTATACATGAATATCTATCTTCTAATTCCTTACCTCTCCTTTCTTGCTTTGTATGGCCATTGATAGTAATCAGAAAATGAATCAAATCATTTCACATTGAAAATATTTCTTAAGTAGGAATATTACTGGTTTGATAGTACATGAAAGTATCTAAAATCTGGTTAGTGCAAACTTTCATTTTTTACTTTCTTTCTAATATATTTATTTTTAGTTTGCCATTTTTGGTTAGATTTTTTTCTGCCCAAAGGGCAGAAAACAAAACAAAAGAAAAAGTAGAAACAGTTTTCATAGTGCATATTGTTTCTAACAAACATTTGAGTTTATATAATTTAATTTTGTTGTAGAAACATTTTACATTTGTCAATATTTTAAAATAATTTTTTCTTATTTTGAGTATGATTCAGGAAGACATTATCTGTAATCATAGTCACCAGTTTCCTCAAAATAAAAGAAAGGAAAAAAATCCCTGGATGAATAGAAACAGCTGTCTTTTTATACAAAAGCTGAAACAAAGGCTTTATAAAGAAGTTCACTTAGCATATTATACCCCTAGTATTACAATACATAATGTTTGAATTTCTTTCTTTGTGTATATTTTGTGCACTTGAAATGATGTATTTACATGTGAAAAGAAAAAGCAAAATCCCAAGGTTCATGAAAAGAAATTGCTAATTGGACAAACACCATATGAACCACTTTTTCCATTTATTTTCAGCCTCAGCATGAACTGAAACCTTCTCTTCAGTGAAATTAATGTTTGTTGCATGAAGTTCTAAGTTAGTCTAAATATTATATCACTACAGGCCCAGTGCATGACATTTGTGCACTGGGGCATGGTGTCCCTCAGCCCAGCCTGCACCCTCTCCAGTCTGGGACTCCTCAGGGGATGTCAAACTGTAGTTTTAGGCCACGGGGATAAGGCATAAATGGGCAGTCGGATATCCTTCTCACAATCTGGGACTGCTTGTTCCCAACCACTCACCTGCCTGCCAGCCTGATAACCCCCTAAATATTCCCGTGCCAACCTGATTGTCACCTAACTGCTCCCCTGCTGGCCTGATTGCCCCCAACTGCCCTCCCCTTCAAGTCTGATCACTCCCAACTACCCTCCCCTGCAGGCCCAGTAATCCCCAACTGCCCTCCCCTGCTGACCTGGTCACCTCTAATTGCCCTACCTTGCAGGCCTGGTCACCCCCAACTTCCCTCTCCTGCCAGCATGGCTTCCCCTAACTGCCCTCCCCTACCAGCCTGGTCACCCTTAACTGCCCTCCCCTGTTAGCCCAGTCCCCCCATAATTGCCCTCCTCTGCCAGCCTGGTCCCCCCAACTTCTGTCCCCTGAAGGCCCAGTCACCCACAACTGCCCTCCTCTGATGGTCTGATTGCCCGTAATTGCCTTCCTTGCCAACCTGGTCTCCACCAACTACCCTCCCCTGCAGGCCTGATTGCCCCCAACTGCCCTCCCTTGCGAGCCTGTTCCCCCAATTGCCCTCCTCTACAGGCCCAGACACCCACAACAGCCCTCCCCTGCTGGTCTGGTTGCCCCTAATTGCCCTTCCCTACCAGCCTGCTCAGCCCCAACTACCCTCCCCTGCAGGCCTGGTTGCCTTCAGCTGCCCTCCTTTGCAAGCATGGTCCCCCACAACTGCCCTCTCCTGCAGGCATGGTCCCTCCTAACTGCCTTCCCTTGCCAGCCTGGTTTCCCCTAACTGCCTTCCCCTGCAGGCCTGGTTCCCCCCCCGACTGCTCTCCCCCTGCTGGCCTGGTCACCCCTAACTGCATTCCCCTGCTGGCCTGATTTCCCATAACTACCCTCTCCTGCTGGCCATCTTGTGGTGGCCATCTTTGACCACATGGGGATGGCCATCTTGTGCAAGTGTATGAGGATCAATTTGAATATTACCTCTTTATTGTGTAAGATGATCTATAGAAGAAGAATATCTTAACACTTGGTCCTATGATTATCCTTCTTTATAATTTTTACTCTTTTAAAATAAATGTAAAACCTTTCTTTAGCAATGCTGCTCCTTTCTTCAAGAGGCCTAGTGCCCTCATGTAGTGGTAGTAGTTCTCACTTTGTTTCTATTCACTCATGTCCTTCTAAATCAGTGACTTATTCTCTCCTCTTACTCTTAACCTTCATAGATAGCATAACTGTCTTGTATCCTCTTTAGGTTACAATATCAAATAGTTATATTGGCTAGGCAGCTAACATAAAGAAATAAAATGAGTCATGTAGGGTATGTAAACAAAAGGAAAGCCTATGTCTCATCTAATGTGCACAACAGATGATTGCTACATAGGAATAGTGACATTATATCAATAGATTGATTAATCTCTTTTCTAAGTTCTGTTGAAAAGCCAGACATATGGATCCCTAAAAACATGAAATCTGTTGTTTCAATGCTAGTGACCAATTTAAAAAAAAAACAAAAACATTGTTCTGGATTACACAATATGAATCACAGAAAGCTCATCTATGGGCCACATGTAACTTGAAAACCCATTGGTTTGCAACCTCTGCTTTAGAGGCTTGCTTTGTGATCTGAGTGATAATGGCCTAATAATATGAATTCCTGTCATTGTAACTTGCAATTCATATATTTAATACTTCTATTTCACTCCATTCAGTTTGCATTCATGAAATAGTTACTATGCAAATATGACTTAATAGACTTTGGTTACTATTCTAGAAACTGGAAATAGTCTAACTGATCCCTTTCCCCAAGGATCTAAGAGCCTATTTGAGAGTCAGAATATAAACAATCGTGATACAGCATGATGAATATTATGAGAGAGTATAATAGTAACACAGAAGAGAGATATGTGACTTTCTCAGTAATAGAATCTCTTAAACATGTGAAATGATCATATGTCCCTTTAGCAGTTCTTGAAAAGGCAGTGATGCAGAATGTTCAGAAAACCTGATATGTGGTAGGAGAGAGATTTGTAGGAAGATGGGGTTTTCAGCTCACCCTAAATAGAGCATATATGTCATTTGGCAATTGAAAAAGATGACGCTTTCATTGTACCATTTGACATCTATTGAGTGTTATGTCTAAAGTGAAATGCTCAGAGTCAATAGAATGTTCTCTTTTTTATACTGCCTTGACTATGTGTCAGCAATTCCAATCATATCAGATCATTTATTAATCTAAGAAAAATCCCATGACAAACTCAGAGATTAATTTGTTGTTGGTGAGCTACTCAGGAGAGATTTCTACTTTTCCCCTTAATAGAGAGAGATGTTCACAGTTCAGACCAGGTTTGGTATTATGGCTTTGTATGAAATGTAAGCATCTAAGAGAAGGGAATCAAAGTGAAATCTTGACTTGGTTTCAAATCAAAACCAAATCTCCATGCACTATCAAAATCTTGGTTTTTCTTTATTGGGAGGGCAGTTCATGCAGAGAAAAGTAAGAGTTCCCAGTAAACAAGTAACTTTTGAATAGCAAATAAAACTGTAAAATGAAAGTACTTGACTGATGGATGGAAACATGTCATTTGTTTTGAGTTGGTATTATATATTATGGAAGGTGAAGTAATACTGCAGATTACTAAGTGTTTCTATCAATGGCACACACACTTTCTGAGCAGCACTTCAAAACATACAAAGAGGTGGAAAATTTGATCTCTGAATGGTTTGCCTCAAAACAAGAAAAGTTTTATTGGGACGGTATCCACAAATTACCTGAGAAATGGGGGAAATGTGTAGCTAGCAATGGACATTACTGTGAATAAAGCACTTTTAATGTTTCTCTTGAAATTATTGTGTTTTCTTTGATTACCAAATCTACATTATTAACTGATACACCTAGTATTTGGCAATGAGTATATAGAATTTTAAGGAAAAAATAGTATTAGGTGTTGATTCATTCCCTCCCCCCAAACAAAACAAAACAAAACACCAGAAGCCTCTAAAAGCAATATTAATTAGAAGCTAGAAATTCGACAGTTATTTCCTTTATGAGCCAATAGGAGCTACGGACTGTGCAGAAAGCACAAGTTCTCATAGTGTTATATGAACAAAAACTCTTATATTCACAAGGACCCCTGAAGAGCAGGTGAAATTAAATTAATCTTTGAAGCTTATGCCACTTCACAGGGAAATTTCTTTAAAAGTAAGTTACAAGTACTTAATTTCCTCACTCTCATCTGCCAAATCAGCTAATTAACACTGAGAGGAAGATTCATGGTATCTCCTCTTGGGCTGATCCTCAGCAGTAGTTTGAAGTTATTTGTGGGTTTCCTTGTTATGAACATAGGATCTGGAACATGATATCTGAATTTGAATGTTGTCCCTGCCACTTGTTCGTCTTGTAATCTTGGACTACTTGTTGAATTCCTTGTGGCTCAGGTTACTCATTTTATTTTTTATTTATTTATTTATTTATGTATTTACTTATGCATTTATTTAAATATGCATTGTTGAAAATATTACAGATGTCCCCCTTCATGCAGAGAATGCTCCTAGTAGGTACAAAAGGAACTTTGTCTGATAAAGAACTGTAGGAATTGGCCTATTATTTGTAGTTATTTTTCATTCAAAAGAGTTTTGCAGATATTGTGAGCATAGTTTCCTTCCCCACATTGTCCCCAGTGGAGTCTTAAACAACCTACCTGCTGAGATCTGCATTCTTTAGTGGACAAACCATTCATGTGGTCTAGATCATCAGCTTAGACTTTCAAAAATGTAAAAATTTCTTCTGAGAGAGGGAATGGGATAGTGCATTTGAAAGTCAATTATTTTAACTCTACAAGGGATAAAGTATTGATATGATAAAATGAAAAGGATTACAATTATCAAAATTTAATTTAGAAATCATTATTGTGATGTGAAGGAAATTATCATAATTTTGTTTTATTTTTTGTGTGAATAGAATAAATAAATTTATTTCTGACTTCCTAGAAAATTTCATCCTATCTAATAAAGAGGGAATATGTTAATTGACCATTAAACCCTCACGAAGATGGCAGCACCCACAGTCAATAAAGAGGGAATATGCTAATTGACTGTCACACCTTCAAATATGGTGGCACCCATAGCCATAAGATGTGGTGCCAGTACCCTCAGCCCTGATGGGACAGCAGGCACGTGGCATGGCCAGGCCCTCCCCAAGGCAGGTCCTACCACACCATGTACCTTTCTCCAGAGTCCCCTTGTCCCCTCAGTCCCCATACTGCACAGGGCAGGTCCAAAGCACAGGAAAGCTTCAGTTTGCATCTTTCCAGTCACCCAGGGCCAATCTGATTTGCAAGCAAATCTAGGATGTCAGCTGCCCAGCTGCCCAGAGCTGGCCCAAAATGCAGGCAAGCCTCGGATGGCAGCTGCCCAGCTGACGCTTATGATGCAGGCAAGCTTGGGATCGTGGCTACCCAGCTGACACCCAAGGCACAAGCAAGCCTCGGACATTGGCTTCCCAGCTGCCCAGGGCCGGCCCAAAGTGCAGGCAAGCCTCAGATGGTAGCTGCCCAGCCGCCCAGGGCTTCTCAAGGCTCTGGTAACCAGGGCTGGTTGAGGCTTGCACTGCCGTCAGTGGCAGCAGCAGAGGTGTGATGGGGCATCACCTTCCCCTGATCACTGGGTCACCTCCTGCTCCCGAGGGCTTCTGGTCTGTGAGAGGGGCAGACCAGGCTGAGGGACTCCCCTCCAGTGCATGAATTTTCATGCACCGGGCCTCTAGTAAAATATAATTAGGATAAAATTAACACAGTTATTAATCAGTTGACTAAGCACTGAGCATACATTTATCCCTGAATCAGCTCGCAGCTGTAGTTTTATATCTAGACTTATGTAGAAAATATGGACTCTACTATCAAAGTATCTACAGAATATTTTGGAACACATAGTGCTATATGTAATAAGTGGAACATATCACATAACATACTATTCTGAGCACTTTACATTCCTGAAAATCTTTCTAACACTGATGACTTATGTTAGTTTGTACAGCTCATTCATGCTGAGGTTTAAATGACTGACAGCTGGTTTTGTGTGTTTTTTTGTTTTTGTTTTTGTTTTCAGATATCAGGCAAAACAGGGGAAACAACTTGCTAAGCATTAGAAAGGTAAGGGGGGCTTGAGAGAATGTGTTTTGGACGATAAAATATTATAAAAAGAGCCAATAGTGGGGTACTGAAGACAGCTTTGCCTCAGGCTGTCTTTCCTGAAGTCCATGTGACTACATCTAGGAATAAGTATCAAATAAAAGTCTTGAAATTCTAAGGCTTGTGTGCATATATGAATAAACCATGGACAGAGACAATGGGGTGGTGAGCACCTGGAGAGGGAGTGGGAGCAGGCTGGAAGAGATCTATGGAAGAAAAAGGGTAACATATGTAATACTTTCAGCAATTAAGATAAAAAAATAAAATGAAAATCTTAATTTTGGCTATGATTTTTAAAAAGTACTATTTTCTCTGATATTATAATTTTTCTAATACACTTTCGGGACAAACTTTATGTATTGTCGACCCTTGTATTCCTGTACCTAGCATGCTAACACATTATAAGCGTTTGATATATATTTAATTACTAGAGGCCCTGTGCATGGAATTTGTGCATGGGAGGTGGGTGTCCCTCAGCACACTCTCCAGTCAGGGACCCAATCCTGCAGGATCCCATAATCCAGGACTGCTGGCTCCTAACCACTTGCCTGCCTGCCTGCCTGCCTGCCTGATTGCCCCTAACCACTCTGCCTGTAAGCCTGATAGCCCCTTAACCATACCCCTGTCAGCCTGATTGACACCTGAATGCTCTCCTGCCAGCATGACTGTCCCCAATCAACTCCAACTGGCTTCCCCTGCTGGCCCAATTGTCCCCAACTGCCTTCCCCTGCAGGCCTGATAGACTAAGGGACTGAATCTGGATGCTGCAGAGACTGGGTGAGGCAGGTCTGAGAGGAATGGAGGACTGAGGCTGGATGAGGCGGAGCTGAGGGGACTGGAAGACTGAGGCTGATGAGATAGGGCTGAGGGGACTGGGTGCTGCTATCTTGTGGCTGTGGGCACTGTCATCCTGTGAGGATGTGATGGCCAATTAGAATATTTCCTCTTTTTTAGATAGAATCTTTCCCAGAATCTACTCTTTTCTCGTCTTTATACAGTATTAATCTTTTCTTTCCCTTTGTGAGTAAGTCTTTCTGTCTGGCCCTCAAGTTATATTGTTTCAAAGTACCATCCACAGACCCTTAGTTTCTTCTTCTACACATTTTTGCTGTGTCTACTTATTCTTTATTAACCACCTTTTGTTTTGTAATGACGAGGAAGTATAAGTTAGTAAGTTAAATTTCAGGAGTGGACTTTGGAATAAAACAAACCTGGTTCAAATTAACTTTTACCACTTATTAGCTATGAACCTATAGCCTACTAATACATGACTTGTTTGATATTTAGCTTTCCCTTCTGTTAAGAAGGGTCAATGATAATACCTAACAGTGTTATAATGAGAATCAGGTGCAATAACTGTAAAGCAAATAGCACAATGATGGGAAATTAAAAAGTACTTAATAAATGTTAGCTGCTTTTCCTTTTGTTTGTAATGCTTTATTGGGTTATTATAATTCATATGTTGTATATTTTACCCATTCCAGTATAAAATTCAGTATTTTTTGGTAAATTCATAGGTTTTACAACCATCACTACAATCTAATTTTACATTTTTATCTTCTCAGAAATAAACCAGTAGCCATTGATAGTCTCCACATTTTCTACTCCCCAGCCCTAGAAAAGCACTAATATTCTTTCTGTGTCTATAGATTTGATTAGTCAGGACATTTCATATAAATGGACTTTTAAAACACAGAATTATACTTAAGCTTCCTAGATGTTATAGCATATATCAGGAATTCTTTTTTGTTGTTGTTGTTTTTTAACAATATTCCATTGTATTAATATACCACATGTTATTTACTCACCAGTTGATGGACATCTGATTGTTCCCACCTTGTGGCTATTACAGAAAACCAGAGGCCTGGTCCACAAATTCATGCACAGGTGGGGTATCTTGGCCTGGCTGATAATAGGTACCCATTGAGGCCATCTCTCCCAATCCTGATTGGGGCTGATTGGAGCTGGCAGCAGAAGGTTGGCTGTGGGAGTGCACTGACCACCAGGGCACAGCTTCTGTATTAAGTATCTGCTCCCTGGTGGTCAATATGCATCATAGCAATCAGTCTATGGTCATTCAGTTGACTGGTTGTAACGGTCACTTATATATATGCTGCTATAAATATTTGTGAATATTTTTTTCAATGACATGTTTTCACTTCTCTTGTGTATATAATATATACCTACTGAGTCTTATGGTAACTCAATGTTTAAGATTTTGAGGAAATGCCAAGCTGTTATTTAAACCAGCTGCAGCATTTTATATCCCTACCAATAATTTACAAAGTTTCCAGTTGTCCTACATCCTTGCAAACACTAGTTATTATATATGTTTTTAATTAGCCATTCTAGTGAATGTAAAATTGTTTCTCATTGTAGTTTTGACTTATATTTTCCAAAAGGCTAATAATTTTGAGCATTTTTATTTCTAAAATATTAACAAGTTTTTATTGATCCTGTATTCAGTGACTACAGCTATAAAGAGAGTGTGGGGTTCATCTGTGAGCTAAACCATACACTGTTTCTGCACATCTGATGCTTACAGATCAGAGAAAGAGATAAAAGGTGAAGAAATCATTTCACTAAAAAAGGCAAAATAAATGAACAATCCAAAATTAAATTAAGAAAACAATTTCATTCTTAACAGCTTTAACAGAACAAAGTACCAGGAAACAAACCCAACCAAAGAGGCAAAGACCTGTATATCAGAAAATTACAAAGCATTGCTGAAAGAAAGAGTGGAATATCTGGGAATGAGTATGACCATTGACCAGGCATATAAGGGGCCTGTACTCAAAAAATAATAGGACACTTAAAAAGACATTTAAAGCCAAGTCCGGTTTGGCTCAGTGGATAGAGCGTCGGCCTGCGGACTGAAATGTCCCAGGTTCGATTCCGGTCAGGGGCATGTACCTTGCTTGCAGGCACATCTCCACTGTGGGGTGTGCAGGAGGCGCCTGATCGATGTCTCTCTCTCATCGATGTTTCTGACTTTCTATCTCTCTCCCTTCCTCTCTGTAAAAAATCAATAAAATATATTTTAAAAAAAGACATTTAAAAAGATACAAATGAGTGAGGGGTATATATTGTGTTTATGGATAAGAAGAATTAACATCATTAAATTTTCATACTACGCAAAGCAATCTATATATTCAAAGCAATTTCTATCAAGATACCAATGGTGGTTTGGCTCAGTGGATAGAGTGTCGGCTTGCGGACTGAAAGGTCCTGGGTTCGATTCTGGTCAAGGGCCTGTACCTTGGTTGTGGGCACATTCCCAAAAGGGGGTGTGCAGGAGGCAGCTGATCGATATCTCTCTCACTCATCGATGTTTCTAGCTCTCTATCCCTCTCTCTTCTTCTCTGTAAAAATTCAATAAAATATATATATATTTTAAAAAGATACCAATGGCATAGTTCACAGAACTAGAAAAATATTTCAAACAATTATACAGATCCACAAAAGACCCTGAATATCAGCAATGATCTTGAGAAAGAAGAATAAATTTGGAGGAATCATGCTAATTGATATCAAACTATACTACAAGGCCATAGTAATCAAAACAGCATGGTTCTGGCATAAAAATACAGATATAGATCAATGAATCAGAACAGACCCCAGAAATAAGCTCGCACTTTTATAGTCAATTAATATTTGACAAAGAAGACAAAATCATACAATGCAGTAAAGATAGTCTTCAATAAATGCTATTGAGAATTTTGGACAGAAAGGTGCAAAAATATAAAACTAGATTACCTTCTTATACCATACATGAGAATAAACTCAAAATGGTTTGAATACTTAAATATTAGACTTGAAACTGTAAAAATCCTAGAGGAAAACAAAGGCAATAAAATCTCAGACATTTCTCTTAGCAATATATATATATATATATTTTTTGCTGTATCTCCTTGGGTAAAGGAAATAAAAGAAAAAATAAACAAATGAGATTATATCAAACTAAAAAGTTTTTTTGCACAGCAAAGAAACCATCAACAAATTGATCATTTTTTAATGTGCATAGTGGACAATATACTGTATCTTCTTTAGAGAAAAGTCAAATTAAGTATTGTGATATAATAAATATTTATTTGTCTCTGCCTCTGGTTCCTGACACAGAATGCTACTAATTTCTTGAGTGATAAGGATGATTGGAGAGTTACACAGACCACCAAAATCCCTTGGAATTTCCTGGAGGGATAAGAGCTGCTTTTGTTCTAATCAGGGGATTCTTGGCTGGCTCCTGAATTGCTTCAGTTTGGGGGTTAGTAACCAGAAACACCAAGGCATAATTAGAAACTTGAAACTGTCAGCACCATCCCTATATTGCAGAAAAGGAGGGGGAAGGACAGGAGCCATAGATTGAGTTAATAATTGGTGATGCCTATTCGATTAATTCTCCATAAAATCCCTGAATTATTGGGGGGGGGGCGGTTTCCGAGTGCTTTCAGGTTGATGGATGCATCCACATGCTTGGAGGGTGAGTCATTTCCAACTCTAAGGAAACAGAAACTCCTGAACTTTTGACCCTCCTTTACCTTGCCCTGTGTTCTTCTACATCTGCATGTTCTGTATCTTTTATAATATCCTTTGTAATAAATACATAAATGTAAGTAAATGTTTCCTTGAGTTTTGTGAGACATTTAAACAAATTGAAATCAGGAAGTAGGAAGTGTGGGAACCTCCAACTTTTTTGCTACTGGTAAATCAGACAGAAATATGTCTAATCTAGGGAACCATTACTTATAGCTGACCTCTGAAGTGAGGGCAGTCTTGTGAGACTGACACCTTAAACATATGGAGTCTGACACTAGCTACCTGGAGTAATGCTGAGTTGTGGTACAGGACATCCAGTTGTTGTCTGGAGAGTTGAGAAATCTGGTTTGCATGGGTAAAACCCCTACAGAAGTGTTGTGAGTAGAGAAGCTTTCCTTTAATTATATTGCTCATTATTTAAATTGGGTTGACTTTTTATTATTGACTTTTACGTGTTTTTTTTTTTTATATATTCTCAGTACAATTCTCTTACCAGATATGACTTGAATAATTTTCTCTCATTTTGTGGGTTGAATTTTTATTTTCTTGATAGTGTTTTTTGAATAAGAAAGGATTTTTTATATTTTTATTTTTTATGTAGTCTAATTTTTTTCCTTTGTGCTTTTGGTGTTATTTCTAAGAAATCATTGTTCAATCCAATATTATATATATTTACTCCTTTATTTCCTTTTAAGGATTTTATTATTTATTTTGAATTACTTTACGGTATTATGTATGGCTCAAATTTCATGCTTTTGCATGTGGATATCCATATGTCCCATTACCACTTATTGAAAATATTATTATTTCTAACTGAATTATCTTAGTATTTTTGTTAAAAAGCAATAGATCATAAAAGCATTGGTTTGTTTCTCTACTCTTATTTCCATATTATTGCTCTATATATCTGTCTTTAGGCCAGTACCATTCTTTGCTTATTGCTGCAGTTTTGTACTGTTTTAGATTAGGGAACTAAATTTTCCAAGCCTGTTCATTTTTACAATAGTTTTGACCCTCCCGGGTCTATTTCATTTGCAAATGAGATTTTGCATAAGTTTGTCAATTTCCTAAAAAAGGTTAGATGGTATTTTGATAGGGTTTATGTTGAATCTGTAGATCAATTTGGGTAGTATTGCCATAACAATATTAAGTATTCTAATTCATGATCATGTATGTCTTGCCATTTGCTTAGGTCTTCCTTAATTTTTGTAAATGTTGTTTGGTAATTTTCAGTGTATAAATATTGCATTTCTTTTGGTAAATATAAACCTGAATATTTTAATTTATTACATTGTAAATAAAATTTACAAAATTTCATTTTTATTTTTCACTAGCGGCCTGGTGAACAAAATTTGTGCACTGGGGTGGTGGTCCCTCAGCCCGGTCAGCCCCCTCTCACAGACTGGGGATCCTCAGGGGATGTTCTACTGACAGCTCTAGCCTCCCTCTGCAGGAGGCAACTGAGCTGATCAGGGAAAGGCACCAAACCCATCACCTTGCTGCTGCAGCCACTGCCAGCTACCACAGACTCCAAGGTATTTTCAACATGGACTCCAATCCCTTCACCATGAAAAAATGACAACTTTCTTTAGGTATTTTCAAAATGTGTCTTCCATAGGCTATGACATTTCTTTATTTTTTTTTATCCTCACCCGAGGATATGTTTCCATTGATTTTTAGAAAGTGTAGAGAGAGAGAGGGAGAGACAGAGAGAAACATCAGTGTAAGAAGGACACATTGATTGGTTGCCTCCTGAATGATCCCTGACCTAGGCACCATCCAGGGAGGAGACTGTAACCTAGGTACATGCCCTTGATCAGAATCAAACCCAGATCCTGGGGTCAACAGGCCGAGGCTCTATCCACTGAGTCAAACTGGCTAGGGCAGGATATGACATTTCTTAGCCCCATCCAGCAGCAGACCTTCGTTTTTTTCCTCCCAGGAGTGAGGTGGAAAAACCCTAGATCACCTTTTTGGATTCTTATTACCCAAGTTACCAAGAACACTGCAAGTGGTGGCATACAGGGAGCTTAGCCGATAGGCAGTCAGAAAAGGTGTTTACCCTCAAACTTGTTTGGCTCAGTGGATACAGGGCTTGCCTTCAGACTGAAGGGTCCCAGATTTGATTCCTGTTAAGAACATGTACCTTGGTTGGGGGCATATCCCCAGTGGGAAGTGCACAGGAGGCAGCTGATTAATGTTTCTCTCTCATTGATGTTTCTGATTGTCTATCCTTCTCCCATCTTCTCTGTTAAAAAAATCAATAAAATATATTTTTTAAAAAGTGTTTCCTCTGCAGCTCATGTACAGAGCACCCCCTACATTGTGTCCACTGGGCTAGGGGCATGTCCCATGGCCTGAGGGGGCATGCCCCCAAGGCTGGCAGCTCTGCATCATGTGCACTGGGCTGAGGGCATGGACCTGGGATACTGCTTGGTGCACAAGCACCCTTAGGACGGATGTTCCCACCCCACCCCCAGCTGCTCGGTGTCTGTGCCCATAGGCCCAGAATGGCCAGGGTCATTCTGGGACCCAGGCCATTCAAAGTCTACAGGCTAGAAGCAGCCTGAGTCCCGAGGATGTTCCTGGGACCCAGGGCACTGGGTGCCTGTGTATGCAGATTAACCCAACATCTTTGCCAGGGTTAATGTTCATACTCACTCCTGATTGGCTGGTGGGTATTGTGGAGGTATGGTCAATTTGCATTTTTCTCTTTTGTTAGTATAGATTTCTAGTATTTAGAAATAGGTAGTTTTTGCATACTGTAACTTTACTGCACTCATTCATTGACTGCCCAGATTATTATGATCTCTGAACACATAATAATCAATGTGTGTGTGTGTGTATGTGTGTATGTGTATATATATATATATATATGAGGCCCAGTGCATGAAATTGTGCATGGGTGGGATCTGTCCAGGCTGGCCATTGGGAGGGGACATGGTCAGTTGCTAGTCAAACTCCTGATCGAGGGGACAATTTGCATATTAGCCTTTTATTATATAGGAGGATATACACTGAGTGGCCAGATTATTATTATACATTCAGAAATCCTAATAATCTGTCCATTCAGTGTAGTTTTTTCATGGTTTCCTCAGGATTTTCTTTTTACAAAATCATGTCTTCTGCAAAGAATTTTATTTCTTCCTTTCCAATCTAGAGACCTTTATTTTTTCTTGCCTAGTTGCCATAGCTAGAGAATGTAGTACCGTGTTCAATGGAGCATTTAGAGCAGATATCTTTGTCTTGTTCCTGAACTTAGTGAAAGATTTCAATCTTATACCATTAATTATGTTGGTTGTGGATTTTCATAGAAATTCATTTATCAGGCTGAGGAACATCCCTTCTATTCTTAATTGTTGAATGCTTTTATCATGTAAGAGTCTGGATCTTGTCAAATGCTTTTTCAGCATCTGTTTGTGATGATGATGTGGGCTTGGTCTTCATTTTTGTGATAAAATGTATTACACTGCCTTTTTAAAAATATATTTTTTATTGATTTCAGAGAAAGGGAGAGAGATAGAAGCATCAATGATGTGAGAGAATCATCTATTGGCTACCTCCTGCATACCTCCTACTAGGGATCAAGGCAACTCAGGCATGTGTCCTGACTAGAAACGAACAGTGACATCCTGAATCGTAGGTCAGTACTAAACAACTAAACACACGGTTGGTCTGCATTGACTTTTAATATTCAACTAATCTTGCAATCCTGGGATAAATCTTACTTATTTATGATGTATATTCCTTTTTTATATAATGGTTGAATAGGTTTTCTAATGTTTTGTTGAGTATTTTTGAGTGAATATCTATGAGTATTAAAAGCCTATATTTTTTTTCTAATATTCTTGTTTGGCTTTGGTACAAAGGAAACACTGGCCTCACAGAATGAGTTGGGGAGATTTCTTTTTCTTCTTTTCAATTTTTAGAAGAGTTTCTGAAGGATTGGTATTAATTCTTCTTTAAATGCTTGATAGAATTAAACCCTCTGGCCCTGAATGTTTCTTTATTATTACTCATTCAATCTCTTTACTTTTCATAGGTCACTCAGATTTTCTGTGTGTGTGTGTGTGTGTGTGTGTGTGTGTGTGTGTGTGTGTGTTAGTCCATGTTAGCAGCAGTTTGTGTCAATTCAAGAATTTGTACATTTCATGGATTATTTAATTTTCTAGCAAATAGTTGCTCATAGTGTTTCCTTTTTAATCTTTTGTAAGATAGTTTTCTCCCTTTTTTCAGTCTAGCCAAAGGTTTGCCAATTTTGTTGATTTTTTTTTAAAAAAAGAATCAACCTTTAGGGTGGAGGTGGGAGTAGGGGCAATGAGGGGATAAGGACACATATAATAACTTAATCAATAAAGAAAAAAAAGAATCAACTTTTGGTTTCATAGAATTTTTTTTAATATTTTTCTATTCTCTATTTCATTTTTTCCTCTCTAGTCTTTTATTTTTTTCCTTCCTTCTGTTTGCTTTAGGTTTAATTTGATCTTATTATTCTAGTTTCCTATATTGAAAAGATAGATTAATAGGTTATTGATTTGAGCCATGTGTACCATAGCTAACATCAGTTTAATAATTGTTCCTATTCCAAATTTTAGATTCAGTGGTGTCACAAATATTAGCAAATGATACAAATACTTTTGGAAAACTGTTTTATAAGCACACCATTGATCATAGCCAACTTGATCCAACCTACCTAATTTAACTACTGGCTTTATGAGTATCTTTCTAGGTTGCATTGCCATTTTGCTTTTTTTTTTTTTTTGGTCAGAGATATTCATACACACAGTTTGTATGTTTATACATATTTATTAAATTATTAGGTCTCTCCAGTATAAGCAAGTTATCTTCAGTTTCAAGTCAGAATATTTACTTCACTTATTTTGGACCTATGTTCTCACATTCATTTTTCTTCCTTTGGTATCTGCAATGTTTGTGGTGATAAAATTGTAGTTTGATAAACCTTCTGAAAATGGAAGTGAATGTTTTTAGATGAGAGCATTGGCTGAGCTAGCTGTAACTGTAATTATTTTTTTCTACAGTTTGCTTATTTGTTGCAGGTGCAAATACACAGCAGCCATCTTCTGGAAAACATAAAGCAAATACTTAAGTCTGACATCTGGCTGTGAATTACAATCAGGTGCAAAATATGCTTCTGTTTGTGTGTCTCACTCACACTGAAGTTGGCTAAAAGGATTTTTTATTTTAAAGTTGCTCTTGAGGCATGACCTTTAATAACAAAGCTCAGCCCAACATAGATTGATTATGGCTGAGTTGCAAAGTGCCCCTACAGCATTTAGAATGGAAATGCTGACCACATATGCCTTTAGCAGAGCCAGGCTTGCAGGTGCAGCAGTATTGTAGTTCACAAAAAGGTTGGCAAAGTATTTGAAGCGGAAGGAATTGAGAATCTCTTCATTATTTCGAGATTCATGCAGGGAGAATTCACTTTCTATTTAGAACTTCTGTCATAAAACTAGTGAATTTTTCTAGTATGATAAGGAAATAGAAATTTGCAACTCTATTTAAATCCAGGCTTTTCCATTTACTAACTATGTAACTTTA
>PVJN01030654.1:0-25460 GCA_004026805.1 Lasiurus borealis | reverse complement strand
ATTCCACGACCCTTGCTGTATCTCTTATCTCCTGGCTCCTGAGAGGGGAAACAATAGCCTCACCCACTGGAATACATGGGGAGGTTATGGCCTGCTGAGGACATAGCCAGAGGCTGACTATGTGATTGAAACTACAGAAAGCCTGTAGGCAGAGGCAGATCTCCGGGTGTTTCCACTCTTATCTCCTGGCTCCTAACAAAGACCCTTATATTTTCCCTGAAAAATGAGATGCTACCCATGCCTTCACCAAGTTACTGTGAGGAAACATGAAATTATGCACCTTATAAGCTTTTATCAGTGGGCAGTGTTATCAGTAGGGAGCTGGGAAGTCTCATCAGAACCATCTTTTAGGCTCTTGTTAACATGGACATATCCATGGGGCAGATGGAATTTTTTGTTTGTTTTTAGGGTTATTTTTTAATTATTTAAAAAATCTTTATTGTTGAAAGTATTACACAGGTCTTTCCGCCCTCTCCCCTCCCAATTAACCTTTTCCAGCTTGCTCCTGTTTCCCCCTGATCTCCCCCCGCCCGCCAGGCTCTTATTATTCCATTGTCTGTGTCCATGGGTTATGCATACAAGCTCATTGGTTGACCTCTTCCCACCCAGACTCCCCTGCCTTTCCTCTGAGGTTCAACGGTCTGGTCATGCTTCTATAGCCCAGGAATTTGAGGTCTGGATAACCAGAGTCAAGGATGTTTCTGGCTACCACTAGGGCTGAGACTGGTTCGGTGCAAAATTTAAAGGGGTGTCATGAAGCTCAGTAGTCAAGATTTAAAATAATTTAAATGCAATATTTTATTTAAAAAAATTAATGCAAAAATATCAACATTTAAACAAAGACAGGGTCCGTATTACTCATTTCCCCTTTTGCCTTAGCTTCCCGTCTGGCTCAGCTGGACACAGGGTACTGGCCCATTTCCTGAAGGAATTCACCGAAGGCCAGTGTTGTGGCGCGCACTCCTAAGGCTTGTTCTAGAGTGTTTATTGCTCTTACATATGCATATTGGATTTTCCAAATGTTACCTCTGAGTAGAGCAATGAAACATTTTCAAAAGGTCAAAGGTCCTTCTTGTTCATCTTCTGAGAGGTTTTCCTCATCTTGACAATGACTTTGCTCCGTTTGATGTGGAAGGTATGAGCTGGTTTTTCCAAATCATCTTATTCAGCATGAAATGTCCGGCAGCAGACCCAACCTTCTCATCCCGTACCTCTGACCCAGTGTGTCCCCACTGTCCAATCAAGACTTCCTGTCAGCCACCCTTTACAGTCCTCACAATCCCCATCTTAAAAAAAAATGAGTTATTGAGTAACAATCCTTTTTTAAAAAAATATTTTTATTGATTTTAGAGATGAGGATAGAAGGAGAGAGAGAGAGAGAGATAGAAACATCAATGATGAGAGAGAATCATTGATAGGCTGCCTCCTGCACACCCCCTACATTGGGGATTGAGCCCACATCCTGGGCATGTGCCCCAACTGGGAATTGAACCATGACCTCCTGGTTTATAGGTTGATGCTCAACCACTGAATAACACCAGTTGGGCTTTTGAGTAACTTTTCTTGAGTATGTCAAGAGGTTTTCATTTATTTCCTTAATTACCTCTCTTTTCATCCCTACCCCCGTTTATTTTTCATGAATTACCTCATTCAATTCTTTCAACTATCCCTAAGGGGTAGATATTATTGACCCTAATTCACAGATGAGAAAATCTGGGGCTTGGAAATGTAAGTAAACTTGCTCAAGGGTCTCACATAGTTGACCAGCCGAGCAGCCTGTGGTTGGAACCCAGACATCCTGCTCTAGAGCTCATGTTATTCACCGCCTCACCTCCCTGCCTCTTTCTGAGCGAAACCCTCTCCAACTGCCGCTTCTTCCGTATCTAACTCAACTGCCACCTCCTCCAGGCAGACTCTTTTGGTTATCTCAACTCGATGTTCATTTGCCCCTCAACTCACGATCCCCCAAGCACTTTCTCTAAACCTCTCTTATAAATCCCATCACATTTTTCCATTTCCTATAGTTATTTGTGTATATATCTGGAAATAGAGCCCTTGTCCAACAGAACTCCCGAGAAAACCGCAATGCCTGGCTTACGGGACACACTCCAAATATTTCTGCTGAATGAAGGGAATGTGCTCGTCGCCCTCAGGGGTCCAGCCTTGAGCTCCCCTGTCTGAGCTGTGCTCAGTGTGGGTGAGAGAAGGCCTCACGGTCCACAAACCCTGCTGACTGGCTGACCAAAGGGCTGAGGTGCCTCTTGAGGATGCTTTTCTGGCTTTTTCTGTCTTTCCCATGTAAAACGCCTTGTTTTTTTTGGTATTAAGTTTCTAAATACAGAAGCTAAGAATTTTTCCCTTTCACAAGGTAGGAAATGCCTGATGGAAGGAAAGAAAAACCTTGCCAAAACCTTAGGAAAATTCTCAGCAAACTCCCAGAAGTCTGTTGGAGCCGGAAGGCTTCAGGTTGAAACGCTCACTACTCAAAAGAGGTCTTTCTACGGGGTCGCACTGGGTTAGATTCCCCTGGTGTGTTCATGTGTGTGTGTGTATGTGGGTGTGTGTTTTAAGTAAGACAAGCTATCAGAGGATGGAGGGACAACAGCTTTTGAACAGACCACCCCACGTGTGGTTACTTTCAGGAGCAATGATTACAGGTGGCTGTGGCAGAGGGGAGCTATTGGGGTTGGTGCTAAGTAAGATGGAGACATAGTCGCCACCTGATTGGCACATCTGGATTTTCTCTTTCAGAACCTGGGGCTAGTTTTGCCCCTTCCTCATCTAGCCTAGCACCCAGGGTCCCCTTGCTGTTCCCTGTTTTCAGAAGAGCCCACACCCAGGTTCCCGACTCTTTCCTCCCGGGAAGACCTTTCTGACCTCCTCCTCTCCCCGCTGAAATGTGGACATCCTGTCTGCTTCCACATGTCTGCTCTCGGAGTCTCCCTAATCTGCTCATGTGATAATGGGAATGCATGCCTTTCTCCCTACCCCGATAACACACTTGCGTTTTATTTTCGCTCAGCCACAGACGAGCAGGGAGGCTGTAGGAGCAGATCCAATGCCGTTAGATAGCATCAGAGTTACTGCAGTTCAGCCTTCTTGCTATTGTTTTTGTTTTAAAAGAGCAAAGAGCAAGCCAAGCAGCAAACAAAACAGAAGCTGTTTCGCAAATCCAGGGCCAACTTATGGTTCCTTGTGGCTCCAAAGGGTAATTTTTTTTTTCTTTTTCTATTGGAAAAGGCTTTCTCCAGCTCGTAGGCTGTACACCATGTTTTTCGGGATGATTTGCATAAGTTAAAAAATGTGTTCAACGACTTCACAAACAGACAAACAAACAAACAAACAGGATGCCCATTTTCTTCCATTTCCTTCTTGGCAATAAGACTTTCCTCGCTGACAAGGGGATGGCAGAGGGGCGATGACAAGGATTGCAATTCTCACAACTGCCTGGGTCCTCACCCGGCTGTCCAGTGGCCTCTCGCTCAGGATCGCAGGGAGGTCTGTGCAGGGACAGGTGTGGAGTGCCGTTATTTGTCACTGGAGCTTCGGCCCCTGTCTTCTCTGGCTTCTTCCTGGCTGGGCGGTGGGGCTGTGAATCTGGAACGTTCCCTTTGCTCACTTTCCCAGAGACACCCATGCCAGTCTTCCTCCTCCTCCTCCCCCTGTCTTTGCCCTCGGAGACTCCGGATGCCCCCCTGACTAAGAGAGTTATCTCATTTCCTCAGTTTCTAAGCGAACAGAGGAAATGCCCATCCCATGGAAGAGAGCTGTCTCTGCTGGGACCTCCCACCCAGGCTACCTTATCGACCTCAGCAGCCCAGTGTGTACTTGATGTGGGTGAGAATTTTTATGGGGAGCTTTGATCTGCCCCTAGAGCAGTGGTTCTCAACCTTCCTAAGGCTGAGACCCTCCCTTCAAGACAGCTCCTCATGTGGTGGTGACCCCCAACCATAAAATTATTTCTGTTGCTACTTCATCACTGTAATTTTGCTACTGTTAGGAACTGTAATGTAAATATCTGATAGGCAGGATGTATTTTCGTTGTTACAAATTGAACATAATTAAAGCATAGGGATTAATCACAAAAACAATATGTAATTATATATTGTGAAATATTTATTTCTAATTACAAATAAATGAAATTTTGTCTTGAATCGTGGTGTAGCATGGGCAACAGTCTTAATATAACAACAGTAAACTACATTGCTACATTTTGCTACACCGAGGAGCGGTGTGTTGGTTCCTAAGACCATGAGAAATAGGTGTTTTCCAATAGTCTTAGGCGACCCCTGTTAAAGGGTCGTTCGACCCCCAAAGGGGTCGAGACCCACAGGTTGAGAACCGCTGCCCTAGAGGTTGATTTAAAAAAAAAGAAAAGGTGGACACTCTACAAGTCTCCTTTACAGACATGTGGCAGACAGCACTAATCAACTGTAATTCTCCCACTGAGCAGGGGCAGGGCTGTGCCCCAGCAGGCATTGGCAATCTATTGGAATTTACATTGGAAAGCAAACACATTTGCAGTCCTTTGCAGGGGGATGCTTCTGGCATTCACAGGGGAGGGCAGAAGGAGGGGCAGTTTTCAGCTGCCTGTAGCTAACAAGGTATGAAAGCTGGGAGAGAGGATGAAAGCTGCTTTTTCTGGTTTCATGTGGCTTTAAGGCCAAAAGCTTTACCCGAGTCACCTGCTGAACCAGGGCTTGAATGGACCTTCCTGAATGTGCATCTCCATTCATTTTCTCTGCCGAATAAGAAACAAAAAGGGCAAGAACCAACAACCGCTAGTAGCCGTGGTCATGCTCCTTAAAGAAGAATGCATTACAGTGTGACGCAGGCCACCAGCGGAGGGAGAAGTGTCAGAGGCTGGGGGTGGCTGGGCTGAGCTGGAGGTATCAAGGACCCCAAAAGCCGTGGTGGTCCACGGTGATCCCGCAGACCAACACACATTCTCCTCGTCTGCCACTGGTGTTTAGACGCCATTGGAATTTCCTGGCAGGGCTGTCGGTCCAAATCCATTCAAAATTGATTTCTGTGTCTTCGATGGGGAATTTTGGCCGGGATCCCTGTCACCCCCCATTCGGCCAGACATTCTCCTTTCCCTTTGGCTCCTTAGCTGCCTCTGGGGGAGTCTGGGCCTTTTTCGTTTCCTCTTGAGTCAGTTCCGTCGATCTGAGGCTGTAGCAGGATTGAGGTAGGTCTGCCCTGCAGGTCTGAAATGCTCAGCGGCCTCTCAGCAGGGTGGACACAGCCCAATGCTGAGAAGTCGGGTTCTCAGCCAGCATCTCCCCATTTGGCCAGGGAGCCGGGAAATGGGCAGGAGTGTCCAGAGCCAGAGCAGAGGGAAAGGAGTCAGAGAAGAAGAGCAGAGGCTGAATAGGATTTGCTCTGAAACCAGCTCCCACTCTCCAAGTGCCCTCCCCTGAGGCTGCTGCCTGCGAGCTTGCGCACACCACCAGCAGCAGGCAGAGCACTGATACCTGTCAGGTGTTCTTAGGTGACAGGTGGGGGAAGACCAATTCCTTTTCTCCAAGAATCCAGGAATTTACAAACAGACAGAGGACATGACAAGTGCCATTCTGCTTAACATGGAAACTTGGAGAAGGTGGTAGACAGCTGTAGTATGCCAGGAGTCCAGATGAAGGGGACTACAATCTTCTCTATGGGCCCACAGACTAGATTTCAAGTTGTGTGTGTGTGTGTGTGTGTGTGTGTGTGTGTGTGTGTGTGTATGTGTGTGTCAAGATGTCTCTGTCCTCTAGACAAGTGTGGGTGTCATTCTCAACTCAGCTTCTTAGCTGTACATTGGAATCACCTGATGAGCTTTAAGAACTACTGATGCTGGGCTCTACCCCAGGGGTTCTGACACTAATGACTGAGTATAGGACTGAATGCCACAGGGATGGGCAAGGTGAAGCTGTATGGCGATTGGCTGAGCTCTGGTGTTTTCTGCTTTGATTGATGAGATGCAAAGATGGTGGTGGTGTGAGGCTAGAGGGCAGTGTCTATTAGTCCAATAGGAAGCAGGGGAGGAAGGAGGTGGCCTCTGGGTTGTGTTTGCATTGCAAATAGACCCACAGGAAGCAGGATTTCACAGTCCAAAGCAACACCTCCTCCCACTTCTTGAATATCAGCATACACTCCTGAGAGGACTTAGCTCATTTCTTCTCTCCCTGTTCTCTCCATTCATTCTTTCCTTCTTCCCTCTCTTTCTTCCTTACTTTCCCCCACAGATATTCACTGAGCTCACGAAATGTCCCAGGCACAAGTATGGGGAACCATCAATGAATAAGGAAGATTGGCTCTTCATTTCAAGGAGTAGACCTCTTCTGAGCTTACCATAAAGCAACAAACACGCATAGTGACGGAGATGCACTGTCCTGTCTCCTTACAATAGACACGGTCTCATCCCAGGCTCGCTCTGCCTTTCCCCCCTCATCTGTATTCTTGCTTCCCTTTCTGATCTGTCTGGGAGCCTGAGCCTCTAAAAGATGCTGCTATGATATTGGCCCTTCTCTGTATTTTCTTTTCTCCCCCCTCCTTGCCACACTGTCTCAGTTGATGAAAACCTCGTTGGCTATCTCCAGCAGTTCGGTGGCATTTTTCCTGGAAACCCTTCCAGCTTCTGTAACTTTCTCCTGATATCAGGCTGGGCTTGGCCTACAAAAGTGGCATTTACCGTGGTCTGATTTTCCAGGGCCTCAGGGTTAAAGGGAGTCTAGATTTGCTATGCCTCACATAGTCTCTTATAGAAAGCTTCTGGACTTTCGTCAGGCTTCTGGAAAACTTCAGAGATGTTAGCCATATTGGTGGGCTTCTGGCTCCGGCCCTGACCCCCTGGAGGAAGGCCAACCGGTATCTTTCTAGCCCGGCCCTTCCATCTTCTGAGTTCGGATTCCACTCAGGTTCCTCATCTGGGAAGGCCTCCCTGCCCATCTGTCTGTGTCTAATATTCCTGCCGGGGCCTGGGTCTGGAGCCACTTCTAAGCCTCTGATACTGCTCTCATGTGCTCCTTGGTGTTACAAAACGTGAAAAGGAGCTGTTTGCAGTCCCCCCAGGTGGGCTTCTGGGTCTGGAAGATCATTTCTAAGAGGTCTACCATGGCCTGAGGTTTTTCAGAATAAGCTCGGGTGTGATGTTTCCATTTCAGGATGTCACTTGTGGTAAAGGGATGATAACAATAGACTGGCCTTCCCTCCTGCAAGGTCCCATCTTCACCAAGCACTTGGGCACCCGAGTCTCCCTGAGAGGCATCTGACGTGCCGGTTGTGGTTTGGGCCTTTGATCGGCTGAAAGCAAGCGCCGCCCAACTGGCTCTGGAGAGCCCAGTTGAGGAGAGAAGGAGGGGGGTGGTATTCTAGACTTTCCAGACCTTCCAGACCTGCGGGGGGAGCACTTGGGGCTGCCTGTGGCACATATGGAGGTGGTAAAACTGGCGGGACTTCCTCAGGGGTTCCTGACAGAACAGAGGGTTGGGTTCCCTTCTAAGGGACCTGCTTCTTTTCTTCTGCCTGCTTCTCTTCTGCTTGCTCCTCTCCTGCCTGCTTTTCCTTAGCCTGCCCTACCCTGCCTGCCTCTCCTTAGCCTGCTCTGCCCTGCCTGCCTCTTCACTCCTGCTATTAAAACTTTACTCTGTCCCTTGTTATACACGCAGAACCGGACCCAAGGCGGCAAGGTTTGAGCAATTTATAACCAGCTGTCTATGTAGGGAAACTGATCTGAGTGTCCAGGATCTTTCGAGACTACATTCCAGACTGACCTGACCAGCCTCTTATCTAAGGAGCCTTCCGAGGTCCAGCCGACCCCGAAGGCTGGCCATTCTATTTCACAGAATTTCCTCAGTGTTTTGGGGTTCATTTTAACACCATAGTCTCCACTGAAACCCTTTTCAAAAATTTTCAACATGCAATTGAGAACAGTGGGTCTACTTTGTCCCAACCCCATGATGATCGGTGGCGAGAGACAGATAGGGGAGGAGTGACCTGTTTTCACAGATCCTCACTCAGATACCCACCTGGCCGCACCCCTCAGGAGCTTGGATTTGTCTTAGCTAAGGTGCACCCCTATAAACCCCAGGCCTGGTCACCTCCACGTGGGGGTGAGTCACCGTTATGCCATATGACAAATCTCGGAACCACAGGTTGGGACCCACTCAGACTCCGTAACCAAGGTCGTGGAGCCACACAAAGGTTAAGAGAGGGCAGGCCCTCTCCCTCCACACTCACACACTTTCACCAGACATTCACTCAGAGTTTAAAAACACAGTCCTCCCGATTCCTGATTCCTGACCAATTTAACTGATGAAGTCCTCTGACTTCCGGGGAGGTGATCAAGCTCCCCCTTCCACTCACTGGAGTGGGCCTGACTGACTGGGGTCCCTATGTTACTGATTCTGTTGACAGGGCCAGAAGTGTCCATTCACTTTTTCTCATGCCAGCTGGGTCCTAGGCTGAGATCCGGGAGCACCAGGAGTCCCCGGTTTAATTCTGCTAAAAGCCAGGTGAGACTTCTGGAGGTCTATCCTGCGTCCCTGCCCTGTCTCCTCACCAGAGGCAAAAAAAAAAGAAAAGAAAAGAAAAGAAAAAAAGCCAAGCGCGGTTGGTTTTCCAGTGTCAGGGAACCAGCTGTTGCAGAAGACCAAAGAAAACCAAGGACACTTCTGAGAAAAAAAGGAGAGACACTGTTTAATACGCCGGCAGACTCAGGGAACAGCCTTCCACATCTGAGTGAAGGAACATGCATGGGGCTTTCCTTTATATCTCCCTGTGGTCCATGTCCCACAAATATGGATTACGCTTCTGGTCCTTTTTGCGGGCCTTGCAAGAAGGCCCTTAGATGTTGGGGGTCTCCAGGCCATATCTGATGGTCTGGCCTGGTGTCAGCGTTAATAACCCTCCCTCTAGACAGTGCACTGTCCACAGCCCAATGGCCTCTAACTGGTTCTGCAAGACCAGTATCTGGGGAAGAGGTAGTGACTTAATTATAGGTTATCAAGAATGTACACTGAGCTTGCTGGCATGGATACAGATCACAACCCTCCCAATATTAGGGTTACATTGGAATTAGCCCTCTTTAGCCTTCTCAGAATGGAAACGCAGGCTGTGTGACTGCAGGGCTTGAACTTCTGCCATACACTGGATAATACCATCTCTACACTAGCTCATTTTGAAGTCACATGATCTGTCACATGAAAGTAGATAGCGGCTAGTGTAGAGAGTGCCTGGGAAGGCACATGGGCATTTCTTTAATGATTGTCAGCTGAATCCAGTGGCACTGGCAAAGCCATGTCCTGGAAACACACTTTGCCAAAAGGCAGGAGTGTTGTCAGCTTGACCTTCAGCCCAGGTGCCAAGGGGTGGGTTTTGTTATTTAAATCCTGCTAAGCACCAGGAATGAATATGACTCAGGCCCACCCAAGAATGCACATAATCTCCTTTGTCTTGACTTTTAATAAAACTTACTGTTTTTTCTTTTTTCTCTGTATAAAATAAACATGCTATATTGGCTGGGGCCCCTTCCCTGTCCCTATCCTTTTCCATGTCCCTATCAGAGGACAGTGGTCCCACCTGGCCCCAGCTTTTTCCTTCTATCTCTGTGTCTGTCTGGTTCTTTCATTTTCTCAATCCCCAGCCGCTCCTACTCTGCAACCAGACAGGCTCTGTAGCCGCGCTGGATGAGTAAAAGAGAGAAATATTTATAGGCTAGATTAGTTCTTCACTCATAGGAGCTTCCCAATCATTGTTTGATAATTTTCCAATGAAGGTGATTTACGACTCCAGTTTTACCCTTTCTTAAATCATGACACTGTACTACTACAGAAACTCAAATGGGACTTACATTATTTTCCAATGTCCCGACTCACACTCAGCAGTGATCAAAGTAGGTAAATATTTACACGGTATTATAACAAGATATGTATCCTATGATCGGAGCTTGTTTCCTGGCATCTCCACGAAGTTGGGCATTCTAAGACTGTTTATAGAAAGATGACAAATGTTATGGAAGAATAACACCACTTTTCGCTGTGATTACTAAAATATTGCTCAGATCTTCTCACTGGAAAAATTAATAATAGCATGTTTAATACTCACGACAACCAAAATGCCACTTCACATTTTTTTGTAGCATGTTTTTGTAGGGAAATCTTCAAGCCAGATCCTTGCGTTCATCTTTTTAGCCTCCCTTTTTAGTTCTTATCTTGTTTCCCTTCTCTGTACATTTTGAAACTGCTGGGCTCTCCTCCTGACCACTGTCTTTGAGATATCGATCTCTCTTAGTGTGCCCAGCCCTGAAACTAGTCTTCTCAATTTGGCTGGTTCTTTTATCTCTGCACAGTGCTTACAGGTTGGAGCTGTTACCAGTGAGGCAAAGATTCATTCATTAAATTAAGATTTCTTGAATATCTGCCAGGCACTCTTCTAGGTGCTGTGGATATAGCCGTGAACAGATCAGACCTCGTGGAGCTATCTGCATTTATGGAACTTCCATGATAAAGGAGGTGGCAGATAATTCAATAGACCTGTACATTAACCTGTTGTAGATGATGACAGGTGGTATGAAGTCAAATAGAGCAGGAAAGGAGGTGGGGACACTAGAATTTGATTTAAATAGGTGGTCAGGACGTTCTCACAAAGAAAATATTTGTTTAAGGATTTGGAATCAGGGAGGGAGAGTGCCATGGAAAGATCTTGGGGAAGAGCTTGGAAAGCAGAGAGAACAGTTCAGTACAAAGGCTGTGAGGGCCAGCTTGCCCAAGGTGTTTGAGGACTACCAGGGAGGCCAGTGTGGAGTGAGATTGTGCAGGAGGGGAGGTCATGGAAGGTTGGGCCCCTCCTTCTGAAACTACTGTGGGGACACTGGCTTTTAGCTACTGCAGGGCTTTGAGCAAAAGAATCATATCTGCCTTATGTTTTAAAACAGCAGTTCTCAACCTGTGGGTCGAGATGAGCCTAAGACCATTGGAAAACACAGATATTTACATTACAATTCATAACAGTAGCAAAATTACAGTTATGAAGTAGCAATGAAAATAATTTCATGGTTGGGGGTCACCACAACATGAGGAACTGTATTAAAGGGTTGCGGCATTAGGAAGGTTGAGAACCACTGTTTTAAAAGCTTTACATTAGGACCTGATGAGAACCGAGTGGGGGTGAGGGTGGCAGGAGAAGGAGAAAGGCCAGGTGGAGGCTATTGCTAAAGTCTAGGTGTTGGATCAGATCTAGGGTGGCTGCTTACACAGGGCAGTGGCAAATGGGATTCATCCCCTGAGTTGTAGTTCCAACTCAGCCACTAATGAGTACAATGGGAAGGTCTGCCCAAGATTCATGGACAGGGGTAAGAGGACAAATGTGGGTCGCCACACATTTAAAAGGCTTAATCAAGCTGACAAACTTTTAAATAAAATAACTTCATTCCCTTTGGCAGCATACCTTCTAATGACTAAATACAATATCATGATTAGGCTGTGCTCATGTTTCCCTGTAGCAACTGAGGTGACTGATAATCCCAGAGAGCCAGGGCTTTGCACCTCTGCTTGGCTGTGAATCTCTTGTGAGCATGCGTGGCTGACTCATGAGAGCAGGCACCGAGCAGTGCATTCTCCCCTCACCTGCTATCAGTGTGTCGACTTCTCTCTTGCTGACAGACATGGATTTGGGTCCAGGACCAGGTTGCCACCTTCGGTCCAAATCAGAGGGAACTGAGGTTATTTTCCTAGATTTTGGGAATGGCAAATCTTTTTCTGGACAGTGGTTCTGGTCTCCCTGCTGGCAAGAACCAGGTCTTGTCCCATTGGGGAAGTTCTATTTCTAAAATATAGTTGTATTAAAATATCATTTCATGTCATAAAATTCATCTGTTTCCAATGTACATGTTACTGATTTTTAGTCTATCCACAGCAATGTATATCCATCACCACTACCTATTTTTAGGACATTTTTATCACCTTCTCTAGAAATTCTGTACTAGCAGTCTAGAGTCTGGGTGTTGGAATAGCATGGAGACTTGATCTAGAGTGGCTGCATCTATTTTCCCTCCCCACGGTAGCCCCAGACAACTGCTCAGCTAGTTTCTGTCTCCATAGCTTTGTCTGTTACGGACATTTCATGGAAATGGAATCATACAATATGTGTTCATCTGTGAATGGCTTCTTTCACTTAGCGTAATGTTTTCAAGGTTCATCCATGTTGTAGCATGTATCAGTACTTCATCCCTTTTTATGGCTGAATAATATTCTATTGTATGGCTATACCACATTTTATTTACTCACTCATCAATTGAGGAACATTTGGGTTATTTCTACTTTTTTGGTTATAATGAAGAATGCTGCTCTGATCATCTGTTAACAAGTTCCTCAGTGAATGTATGTCTTCATTTCTCTTGGAGTGAAATTTCCCTCGGAGTGAAATTGCTGGTGATTCTGAGCAATTGCCAAACTGCTTTCCATAGCAGCTGCACCACTTTACACCCTCCCCAGCAACACACGAGAGTGTCTGTGTCTTCATATCCTCATCGGCACTTGTTGTCATCTGTCTTTTTTATTATAGCCATACCAGTGGTTGTCAAGTGGTGTCTTGTGGTTTTGATTTGTATTTCCAACATGTTGAACATCTTTTCATGTAGTAATTGGCCATTGGTATGTCTTCTTTAGAGAAACCTCTACTCAGGTCCTTTGTCCAGTTTTACTTATTTATTTATTTAGTTTTAGAGAGAGGAAGGGAGAGAAAGAGCGAGAAACATTAATGTGAGAGGGACGTTTCCTACACATGAACCAACTGAACCCTGACTAGGATCAAACCCATGTCCTGGGTATGTGCCACGTTTTGGTGCATGGGGACGATGCTCCAACCAACGGAGCTACACCAGCCAGGGACCTTTGTCCAGTTTTCAGTTCTTACGTTTTGTTGTTGTTGTTATTAAGCCCTGAGAGTACTTAACATATTCCAGATATTCATTCCTTATCGCAATCTGCAAATATGTTCCCCCATTCTGAGGGTTATCTCTCCTATTGACCTTTCCAGGTTTTGGAACCCTCTCTAGGCTCCAGGACTTCTGACCCTTATCAAATCACAGCGTATTAGAGAAAGGAACAAACATTTAGTAAGTACCTTTCACGGGTTATTTATTTTCATTCCTACCACGGGCCAGCGGTCTATATTATTAGTTCCATTTTACATTGATAACACGGACACTCAGAAACATGCAGGCACCTTGGCCAAAGTCCTCCCAACGAGGAGGAATGCAAAAGGAGATTAAAACCCACAACCTTGTGATTCTAAATCCAGGCTTCTTATTCTGTAGCTATCACGTCTCCTCCTCTCACAATGAGTTGACACCAGATCCATCAGAACTATAAAAATAAAACGCTGATATCTAAGAAACAATGAAGGTCTTGGCCTGCAAGCCCATTCACCCAACGTCACCTTTATGGAAAGGGGTGGGAATCGTGTGTGTATCTGGGAGGCTGGCCTGGGAAGGAGAAATCTCAAGTTGAAGCACGGGAGTATTTTTAGGTAAGTGATTGTGTTTGCTTTTCCTTTCGGAGGGTGTCAGGATAGCCCCACGTGGCAACTATTATTATTCCTCTTGGCATCACAGCCTGGCAGCTGGCAGCCTGGAAGTGGGGCCCCATGGCATGCTGGGATATTCATGATCAGAGCAGATAAAAGACTTGGAAATCACCAGCTGGCCTGCATTTCCTAGGGAGATGGGGAGAGCAGATATTGTTGGGAGAGGAAAGGGCCCTGGGTCATGCCCTGGGAGAATGATTGGCTGAGTCGGGCCGGGAGGGCCAGCTTTAAACAATTCTCTTTCTCTGGAACATGATCCTGGGGGCTTTTCATAAAACAGGATCCCGAGGCTGAAACGATGTAGTTACATGGAAAGAAACTCAGCTGGCAATGAGGTCCTTTACTCTAGACCACAATTTCCTTCCCCCCACCCCTCTGGAAAAATAACCAGATAATCTTATATATTCATCAAAAACAGATACTCTACATAGGCTTTCCCGAGCGCTCCCGGTTTCTTTCAGTTGGAAATGACCAGTATGGAAGATCAGGATTCAGTAGCTGCTGTTCCTTCCTGTCCAGCATTCCTCTCCCTTCTAGTCATCTGAATCTGGCTCAATCTGGCAGAGATTAGCAGAGCGGATGGTATACACTGTCCATGGTGTGCATTTGGTTAGTGGGGTGGCTTTCGAGTGAGGTTCAAAAGCCTGCAAGTGGTCTCCAACTGCATGCTGCGTCTTTCCAGCCTGGTATCCTCATAGAGCTGCAGAGGGTGCCAGCAATGGTAGTGTGCTAAATTCTGATATCACGGAAGGAATAGGGTTTGCCCAGGCTCAGGAGTTCCTATTCAAATAAGATACTGTACATCACTAATTCTTTCAACAGACAATAGTAGACACATGGCAGAGTACCAATACTGTCTTAGGTGCTCTGAATCACAGTAGATTCAGAGCTATGGCCTGTACCTCCCTGGGGCTTTCGGTATAGTGAGTAGAGGTTGCCATGATGGAGTAAGAAGATTGACTCTTATAGCTCAGTCAGAAGATTAAGTGTTCTATTGTCCAAGAAGGCAGCAGATTCAAGTCAAATTGGGAGGATCAGAGGTGACATCCAGGAGGAATTGCCTTTAATTTGAAGAGCAGCCCTTAATACATTTTCTAAACTCCATACTGTTGTTTCTCTGGGGGGGAAAAAAAACCCTCTGGGAATCATTATACTCCTACATGTCTTTTTTTAAAAAAAATATATTTTATTGATTTTTTTACAGAGAGGAAGGAAGAGGGATAGAGAGTTAGAAACATCGATGAGAGAGAAACATCGATTAGCTGCCTCCTGCATACGCCCCTACTGGGGATATGCCCAAAACCAAGGTACATGCCCTTGACCGGAATTGAACCTGGGACCTTTCAGTCCGCAGGCTGATGCTCTATCCACTGAGCCAAACCGGTTTTGGCCTCCTACATGTCTTTCCGGGTGTTCCACAAATGCAAAGCCCTGACCCCTCCTTGCCTGGGCCAAATCTCAGGACTGTGTGTGCAGCGAGCACCCTTGAGGGATGAAGTGATGTCTTCCTTTCGGGCCAATTGCAGGTGCACTTGCTGCTCGCTATAAAAGTGGTAGATTCCCCCAAGCTCGGTGCTCCTCAGCTGTGATTCAGACTCCCTTCCTGGGAAGCACCCATCTGGGCATTGTTATGTTGGCATGTGGAACTCGGGGGCCAGAGGAAGTGATGCAAACACGTTGCTACTCGGGCTGCTTGCTGTGCCGTGAATGAGAGCATCTTCAGCCTCTGACCCAGGAGTCTGTGTCTTCTGCCAGCAGCCACGAAACAGCAACATGCTAATGGTATCCCTCCCACCAAGTGCTGAAACGCTCTTTCTGGGCCACGCTTTGTTAAAAAGAAAGAAGAGCCCTGACCGGTTTGGCTCAGTGGGTAGAATCTTCGGACCGAAAGGTCCCAGGTTTGATTCCGGTCAAGGGCATGTACTTTGGTGGCAGGCACATCCCCAGTAGGGAGTGTGCAGGAGGCAGCTGATCGATGTTTCTAACTCTCTGTCCCTCTCCCTTCCTTCTGTAAAAAATCAATAAAATATATTAAAAATAAAAATAAAATAAAAAGGAAGAAGAGGGCCCCGTGGGAAGGTTGCTTGCACCATCATAGTTCTGTGGAAAATCACCTGAATTTAAATGAGATGGATTATTCTAGGGCAAAGGGTTCCAAAGTGTTCTCATTTTGACAACTGAACCATTTCCCCCCAAATAATTTATAAGAACACCAGGTTATACGAACCACAGAGAAAACTACCATTTAAAGAATGAATGATGAGTTTGAAAGCTGCCTGCTTTTTGTAATTTAGATGTATTTCAGTAAAGAACATTCATAATTCTATTTTGATGGGAGATGACCTGTAATTACGGCCGCGTAGGTATCCCTGTGCTCTCTTAAACACGAGATGTTGGGTGGTGGAGGGGTCGTGCCAGGAAGGCAGCTAATGCTCCGCTGGCCGGCCTCACAGGGAATCAATCCGTTTTGTGGATTTGCCACATTCGGCTCTCTGGCCTTCAGCCTCGGGGATTCAGAGACTTGATGGATCAGCGCAGCAGGAGTGACTTTCGAAGGCTGACTCCCATGAAATGTGCTTAGAGGGCCGATGTACAAACAGCATCGGCTTTGTTTGAACTAGAGAAAGGTGCCCCTTCTAGTTGGCCAACAGAGCCCTACACCCGGGACTTGGTGAGGAGGGTTGTTGAGACACCCTCCCTCCACTGCACACCCCCTGCAGGGTACCATCTGTATGATGCTATGCAGTGCATATGGCATGCAGTGTAATGCCTGCATCCCCAACTGGATGCTGAGCTTGTGATGGATGGACACTTCCTATATGTTCTTTTACCCACAAGGACCTGACCTGGGCCCTGCCTTCTTCCATGAACAGAAACAAAACAAAACAAAACAACAACAAAAAAACCAGATAAGAAAAGAAAAAGAGGAATAGAGGGGAAAAAAGAAAGAAAAAAAAAGAAAGAAAAGATGCGAGGAGAAAAAAATGTCAAATAAACTAAAAGGATAGAGCTTTTCTGATGTAGGAAAGACTTTCACGTATCCTGTATTAGATCCGGGATATGTGTGTGAATGATCATATCAGTCCTGTAAGGTATGTTGAATCGGTTTCCCTTTATTTTGCGGTTGGGGAACTGAGACTCAGAGACGTCATTTGACTAACTCCAGGTCACACAGCTCATGGACCTGAGAGCGGGCCGTCTCCTCTGTGTTGGTGATATATGTAGTTTGGCTTGGGGAGGAGGGTGCCACACACTGAGGGGGCTGTCGCAGGGAGGAGGTGGACCTTCGAGCCTGGTGGCTCTCTTTGCTCAGCTCTGCCTGGCTTCTCTCGTTTAATAAACCGTGTTAACTTTACTAGCTCTTGTTCCTGGCTCCGCTACACAGCAGTGGTTTATGCAATGTGTTGGAAAAATGTGCTAATTGCCGGCTCTAATTTTCTTCCATCTGAAAATAAATACTTGGCTTTTTTCAGTACTTGGAGAGAGGAGTGACACAGTGGAGTTGAGGCACTCACAGAGCTTGGTGGCTTGCCGGGGGACGCTGGAGGGCAGGGGAGCAGAGTGTGCAAGAGCAGAAACACAGGAGTTTGCAGAATGTCCATGGTCCTGGGGTTAGTTAGTGGGAGGGGTTTGTACGTTGGTGTATGACAGTAGGAGTGGGAGAGGCAGAAGAGAAAGTGGAATAAAGATTTTTTTTTTTTAATTTTCAGAATTTTTTTTTTAATATATATCTTTTATTGATTTTTTTTTTCACATAAGGGAGAAATCCACTCCTCTTGTTTAAGCCACTAAGATTTGGCAATTTATTTTCTATAGTCACTAACATTGTCCTAATATAATAGATACACATACATACGATAGTTGTGGATCTCACACGCTTGCATACAGCTATTGTTCCTGTCCCTGAAGAGATGCTGTGTTTTAGTGGCAGTAAAGATTTGAGTAGAGCCAAGACCAGTTTGGATCAGTGGATAGAGCATCGGCCTTCGGACTAAAAGGTCCCTGGTTCAATTCTGGTCAAGGGCATGTATCTTAGTTGTGGATACATCCCCATTATGGAGCGTGCAGGAGGTGGCTGATCGATGTCTCTCTCTCATCGATGTTTCTTACTTTTTATCCCTCTCCCTTCCTCTCTGTAAAGAATCAATAAAATATATTCTTTTAAAAAAGATTTGAATAGAAGAAGCCTGGGTTTAGGATCAAGAGATGTAGATTCTAGTCTTGGCTCTGCCACTAAATAGCTAAATGATAAGGGTCAAGTTCATGCCTCTCTCTCTGGGCCTCACTTTCTAAGACTGTAAAATAAAGAGTAGAAGAGATTATGCTTAAGGCTCCATCTAGCGCTAATATTCTGGGACTCCGTTGTCAGTTCTATGGGGCCAGAGCCACATGTGCCTTGCCCTTTCTGTCTGTCCAGCATGGAACACAATGTCTGGGACATACAGGTGCTCAAAAACCATTTCTTGAATAACTCTGCAATTGCATGACCTCATATCTTACCCACTTATAATTGCCAAATAGCTACAAGTGCTCTAAACTAGCAAATTCTCTCTTCTTGTGTAACAGGGAGCGTTGATGGGGTCCTTAAAAAACTTTATTCCACCGAAAGCGGTTTGGCTCAGTGGTTAGAGCATCGGCCTGTGGACTGGAAGATCCCAGGTTCGATTCCGGTCAAGGGCGTGTACCTTGGTTGCGGGCACATCCCTAGTGGGGGTTGTGCAGGAGGTGGCTGATCAATGTTTCTCTCTCATCGATGTTTCTGACTCTCTGTCTCTCCCCTTTCCTTTCTGTAAAAAAATCAATAAAAATATATATATTAAAAAAAAATTCTGAAAATTAAAAAAAAACAACTTTATTCCACTTGTTTTAAATTGATGAGAGAGAGAGAGAGAGAGAGAGAGAGAGAGAGAGAGAGAGATCGTTGTTTCTCACATGCATCTCAACTGGGAGATGCATGTGAGAAACAGGAATCAAGCCTACAACCTTTTTGGTGTATGGACAGTGCTCCAGCAACTGAGCCACTGGCCAGGGCCATGTTGTCTCCTTTGAAAAACCCACTTCCGCATCCCCGGCTGGGTACCAGGACCGTTGCCAGGTGCTAGAGACATGCACAAAAATCTCACACACAACTCCTGCCCTCGAGGGGCTTACGGCCCCCTGAGGAGAAAAGCCACCCACCGGGCAGCCTTTACTGACACGCATAGGAGCTGCTTGTAAAGTTTGCACGTCATTTATGCGCTTTCCTGCTCAAATCCGAACAACGGAATCCTCCGAAGTCCCCCTTTCCCCGTGCCTGGAACTCACGCTGAAAGACCCTGTAATTAGTCCGTGGGGAGGTGACATAGACAGGTGGCTAAGACCACAGTCTCTAGAGCAGCTGTTCTCAACCTGTGGGTCGTGACCCCTTTGGGGGTCGAACCACCCTTTCACAGGGGTCGCCTAAGACTATTGGAAAACATCTATTTCCCATGGTCTCAGGAACCAACACACTGCTCCTTGGTGTAGCAAAGTGTAGCAATGTAGTTTACTGTTGTCATAGGAAGACTGTTACCCATGCTACACCACGATTCAAGACAAAATTTCATTTGTTTGTAATTAGAAATAAATATTTCACAATATATAATTACATATTGTTTTTGTGATTAATCCCTATGCTTTAATTATGTTCAATTTGTAACAATGAAAATACATCCTGCCTATCACATATTTACATTACAGTTCATAACAGTAGCAAAATGACAGTGATGAAGTAGCAACGGAAATAATTTTATGGTTGGGGGTCACCACCACATGAGGAGCTGTCTTAAAGGGTTGAGGCCTTAGGAAGGTTGAGAACCACTGCTCTAGAATCTGAAGGCCCTGATGGAAATCTGGTTTCCTCACTGCTGATACATGACCCCTGGTGGGGTCTTTATTTCTCCAGCCTTGGCACCTGTCTGTACAAGAGGGATGCAAATGCTACCTGCTCGATTGGGTTGTCATGGTTGGGACAATGAGGAAAGATGCTTAGTGCACCGCATGGAATGCATCATCAATAAATGCCAACAAATACAAACTATGATGTGGGTGTGGCTTCTATAACTTGCTGAGCAGCAGCGGAGTCTCTGGGTGGGGACAGCACCATGGACATGGCCTTCTAGGAGGCCCAGTCAGGAAGCAGAGCTGGGATGGTGGCCTGGTCACTCTAGGTAGGCCCTCGGTGACATTTCTTGCCTTGAAGGAATAGAGAGTTTTCAATAAGTCGGGTGTTTCTTGTAGATGCACGCGACATACGCACACCCCCTCTTCAGCAGTCCCTGGAATGTGGAGAGGCTGTTTGAGATGTGTCACCACTAACGGTTACGCCCCATTCTGGGTTTCCGGCCTCCAACCAAGGTGAATGTCAGGACAGATGCCGGGATAGCCGTGCCAGGACCCAGCATTGCGGCAGCATTCCTGTGGAATCTGCGATCTGTGAGGGCTTCCTTCAATTCTGCTGCCCCGTGTGAGTTTGCACACCCTCGCGCACAATTGCTTTTCCTCCCTTAGGAGTTGGAGGCATTTCAGGCCTGGCGAGTCAGCTGTGTTTATGAGATTGCCTTTGTTTTTGAAGACATTAGACAGGAAGCTCATTAGGAACCAGCATCAACAATCACCCTTTCACCCAGAGGTGAAAACGTCCGCTGGGAACCAGGGGTGTGTCCTAAGGGGGTCACATTCAGGGACACACCCCAACTCGGAGGAGCTAAGCTGCCAAGTCAGGTCCCAGGCGATGCGGGGCTGATGACGACACGACTCTCCACATTCTGAGGATTTTGAGGTCCTGTGATCCCATCTCATTGGAGAGGAAAAGCTGGGCCGGAGATCATATGGGAATTAGTTGTGAAGGCCCTGGCGTCTGATGATGTAGGCTCCCACACTGGCTCAACCCTCTCCTAACCCTGTGACCTTGGGCAAATCACTTAACCCCACACTCCCCGTCATTATAATAAGGCCAGTAAAAACATCCGCTTCATAGAACTGTTGTGAGGCTCTAGCGAAAAAATGCTCACGATAGTTAGTTATTATTATTTATAGTAGCCTCCATTCATTCATTCATTCATTCATTGAATTGATATATTTTTAAAAAATATATTTTATTGATTTTTTTTTTACAGAGAGGACGGGAGAGAGAGAGCTAGAAACATCGATGAGAGAGTAACATTGATCATCTGCCTCTTGCACACCCCCTATGGGGATGTGCCCAGAACCAAGGTATGTGCCCTTGACCGGAATCGAACCTGGGACCCTTCAGTCCGCAGGCTGATGCTCTATCCACTGAGCCAAACCGGTTTCAGTTACTGAACTGATATTGATCTAGCACTTTTCATGTTTCGGCTGCTGTGCCAGGTGTAAGAGATGTATAAATGGGTGAATCCTTGTTCTTGCTCTGGAGGAGGCCAGCCCTCAGTGGGAGAGACAAATGTGTGCGCAGGTGATTTTAAAACAACCTGAAAAATGTGTGTACCAGGCTCTGGGAGCACAGTGGAAGGACATGTAACCCTAGGTGGTGGTGGTGGTGGTGGTTGTGGTGGTGGTGGTAGTGATGGCAGTGATAATGATGGGAACGATGGTCCTGTGACAGAGCACTGAACAAGCTTGCACGTCAGTGTTCTCTCTCCTGACCTTGCTCTCCAAGGCAGGTGCAGCATTGAGTGGAGGCCAGGAGAGCGGAGTTCGCAGGTGGCATGACGTGAGAAGATGATTGTTCTCCAATGGCTGCCCACGGGCTTCTTTGCTGTTTATTACAACCACTTCTTGAGACTTTCTGGAGTAGCGCTGCCAGAGGAAGGAGTAGAAAGGGATAGGTGATATGTGTTAGGCCTTTTCATTGCAGTAGGAGGTCAGAGCTTCATTACCATCACCAGAGTGGTGGAGCGGCTTCGTCAGTACCAGTTAGTAGGGGGCAGAATCCGAACTCAAACCCCAGTTGCCTCCATCACCCACTGCCTTCTTCCCCTCCCTTTCCCTGTCTGCCCCACTGTGGCCTCTTTCCTACTTCCTCCTGTCACATACCTTCCATTCTTATCTGAGAACACTGCAGCCCTCAGCTCACACCGTGGTTATCAGCTAACACCTTAGTTATCAGCTGAAGCCAGGACGATTAGCCGATTAACCGGACTGGTGATCCGAACACAGCCAGGAGGTAAGCAGATTTCCCAGATGTGTAAGTGGGTGGGCACAGAAGTTAAACTGCCCTCACTAACGGGCTGACTCCCGGCTGGGTCTCTTCTAGTTCAGCCTCAAAGATGTGCAAAGAAACCTTCGCACTGGGCTCCAGCCTGCACGTCGGAAGCGTAAGGCCCAGACCAGAGGCCACCCACGGGGTGCAGAGGCACTGCGGTGCTGGGAGGACACACACACACAGCTGGTTCCCTACAGCAGCTCCCTCACCCCTAGCGAGGTTACCCTGCGGGTGGGGGAGCGATTTGTATGTACGTTTCCCGGCAGTGTCTGGCATGTCGTGGGTGTCTAAGAGGTGTCCCAGGTCCCATGAAAGATTACAGTAGTCTTCCCTGATCCGTGGTTTTGCTTTCTGTGGTTTCAGTTACCCGTGGTCAGAAAATCTTAGATGGAAAATTCCAGAAATAAAAAGTTCCTGAGTTTTAAATGGAGTGCCAATTGGAGTCACGTGATGAAATCTTGCACTGTCCTGCTCCATCCCAACCGAATATGAATCATGCCTTTGTCCGCTATCCATGCTGTGGACACTCCCTGTTGGTTATCCACTGTTAGTGTCCCAGTGTCTGTGTTCAAGTCACCCTTATTTTACTCCATAAATGGCTCTAAAGCCATTAATATAACTCTTATTATATTGTTATAATTGTTCTATTTTATTGTTAGGTACTGTTTTTAATCTCTTACTGTGCCTAATTTATAAATTAAACTTTATCATAGGTATGTATGTATAGGGAAAATAGTACATATAGGATTCGGTATTATCCATAGTTTCAGGAATATATTCCCCGAAGATAAGGGGGAACTTTTACAGTGGTACCTCGAGATACGAGTTTAATTCGTTCCGTAACCTTGAGGCGTGGGAAACTATGAGACACTCGAGTCACGGTAAACTGGTGGGTTGTGTGCAGCCAGCTGATCTGCGCTATTATTCCTATCTCAAATGTTGCTCATATTTCAAAGCAAAAATCGCTCGCTCGACAGCTCATATCTCAAAAATCTCGTATGTTAGGGCACTCGTATCTCGAGGTTCCACTGTACTCCATAGTGTCCCATCCCCTGCCAGTTCAACCTGGAGATTTTAGACTTGGGAAAATTACTTAACCTCAGACTCCTCGTCGTTAAAATAGGAAACATCCACTTCATAGAATTATTGTGAGGCTTTAGGAAAAAAATGCTCATGATAATTAGTGATTATTATTTATAGAAGCCTTCATTCATTCATTCATTCATTTATTCATTGAACTGATATTGATCTAGTACTTTTCATGTTTCGACTTTGTAATCACAAGAGCCAGTTCCTTAAGGTAACTCGCTTTCTCTCTCTTTCTACATCCTGTTGGTTCTGTTTCTCTGAAGAACCCTGATTAATACAGTTGTACTTGTATGGTTTCCTTAACTTTTTGTAGTTGAATCCATCTTCATGGTTTATATCTTGTTTAGGAAGTTCTTTCCCTACTTTTGCTCATGAAGATAGCCTTTCATATTTTCTTATAAAAATGACAAAGACTATCTTTTCACATTTAAGTCCTTAATTTGTCTGGAGTTGATTTTTCTCTAGGATGTGAGATATAATTTTTTGTATATGAAGAACTAATTATCTGGGCATAATTTATTGGGCAGTCTATCATTTTCCCATTGATCAACAATGCCATTTTTGTTCAAATAAACATGGGTCTGTCTTTGGGTGTTCTATTCTATCCCATTGTTGGTCCCTCCCAACTGTCCTTCCCTACTGGCCTGATCGCCCATAACTACCCTACCTAGCAGGCCTGGTCCCTGCCATTGCCCTCCCCTGCTGGCCATCTTGTGGTGGCCATCTTGTGTCCACCTGGGGGCAGTCATCTTGTGTGTTGGAGTGATGGTGGTCAATGTGCATATTACTCTTTTATTAGATAGGATAGAATCCTGGTACATGGGTAGGAGCCAGCTGGTTTGCCCTGAAGGGTGTTCCAGATCAGGGTGGGGGTTACCTTAGGGCATGGGGCAGCCTGGGCAAGGGGCCTGTGGTGGTTTGCAGGCTGGCCTCACCCTCTGGCAACCCAAGCGGAGGCCCTGGTATCTGGGATTTATTTATCTTCTACAATTGAAACTTTGTAGCCTGGAGTGGAGCCAAGCCTTCTGCTGGCTCAGTGGTGGCAGCCATTGAAACTTTGTTGCCTTAAGCTAAGGCCTGGGCCTGCCAGGGTGTGTGAAAAGCTTGGCTTCCTCCATTGCTGGGGGTAACCCAAGCCTCCCTCCTGCTCTCTGTGTGGCTATAGCCATCTTGATTGGTTAATTTGCATACTCACTCTTGATTGGCTTGTGGATGTGGCTTGTGGATATAGCAGAGGTAGAGTCAATTTGCATATTACTCTTTTATTAGATAGGACTAGAGGCCTGTTGCACAAATTCGTGCACAGGTGGGGTCCCTCAGCCTGGCTGGAGATCAGGGCCAATTGGAGCCTGCCAGCCACAGGAGGTTGGCTTTGGGAGCACACTGACCCCTTTGGGGGCAGCTCCTATGTTGAGCATCTGCCCAATGGTGGTCAGTGCCATCATAGTGACTGGTCTAAAGATTGCTTAAGCTTTTATATACAGAGAGATATAAATGTATGTATATGTTATGTATGTCTTTTATTTTTTAAAGTAGTAAAAGATACCCAATGCTTTCATCACTTGGCTTCAGCAATTGTAAATACACAATTAGACTTGTCTCACCTCTAACCTCACTTACTACAGGACTCCATTTTTAGTCTTAAATCTGCCTCTGATGTCCGGGCTCCTTAGAGTGTGGTCCTGGGAACCACATCAGCTGTCAGAAGTGCAGAATGTGGTCTTGACCCCCAGACCGACTGGGTCAGCGGATGATTTGCCCGCTCATCACCTGACATCGAAACACTGTCTCATCAGTGTGGCCCGCAAACGATCCCACAGGGCTCTCTCTTGGCCTCAGTTTCCCCAGCTGTCGATTGAAGATGACATTTGCCTCCGCTCCCTTTCCGGGCTGCTGGGCAGATCAAAAGGCCGGAGGTATGTGGAAAGGCGCTGTAAATCGCTCAGTGTTCTACAAAGGTCAAAACCGAACCGTGAACCAGAGCAGGAAAGCTTTTAGAGAAAATTTGACAAACAGATAATGCCTTTTATCTCCACGGCCTGGCGAGGCAGGAAACTCGCGGCAGCGCTGTGTGTTATGCAAAGTAACCAGATAGGAGAAATGCCTCTCACCAGCAGTTCCTGGAAATTTCGAGCTTTATCAAGGAATTTGGTTTCTCCAGTTCACCGCCTAGCGAACATAGCTGGCCCTTAATAAGGCCCAGATGTTGACACAGTCACTCACCTTCCCCGTTGCATGGATGAGTTTCATACTGAATTTCACCTAAGGAATTTTAGACTTTAAAGATAATAATCAAAAACACTGCTAGCTTCCCTTTGGGATTCTTGCTGATTTGGGAGATCAAAGCCGTCCCAACGCGCCCGCGCTGACTGTAGACAGAGAGTGAGGTTCCCTTCCCCACTAATGTAAAGATGAATGCAGGACAATGGCCATCTTAGCACTCTGGTCCCCGGGTCTGCTCCAGGCGGGCTCTGTTTTCACATATTTGTATAATTCCCCCCTCAACTCCCCCTACCCCCCAACCCCCCAATGGCCCTCCTTCCCTGCATGCTCTGGGTCAACCTGGTCGGTGTGCTAACAGCATTAGCTTCTGTTTCAA
>PVJN01030653.1:11729-25560 GCA_004026805.1 Lasiurus borealis | reverse complement strand
CAGACCCAGGTGACAGAGACAGACACAGTGAGAGAGGCAGACCCAGTGACAGAGGCAGACCCAGGGACAGAGGCAGACCCAGGTGACAGCAGAAAACCCAGGTGAGAGAGGCAGACCCAGGGACAGAGACAGACACAGTGAGAGAGGCAGACCCAGGTGACAGAGACAGACACAGTGAGAGAGGCAGACCCAGGGACAGAGGCAGACCCAGGTGACAGGAGTAAACCCAGGTGACAGGAGTAAACCCAGTGACAGCAGTAAACCCCGGTGAGAGAGGCAGACCCAGGTGACAGAGGCAGACCCAGTGACAGACCCAGGGACAGAGGCAGACCCAGGTGACAGCAGCAAACAGAGGTGCAGGCCCGGTCTGACTGCCCGCCTTTCCCTCTGAGTCTGCTCGGTTCCACGGCTCCCGGGAGCCCAGCCTTTCTCAGAGGCTGCCGAGAAGCTCATTTCCCTTCCCTCTGAGGGAGGGGTGCAGGGGTGCAGGTGGCAGGAAAAGCGGGGTGTGCACGGCCCCCACGCCGGCAGTCCGGGCCAGACAATGGAACAGCCATGCTGTGCGTTTGCAGAACGCCCCGGTGGCCCGTGCCCGCTCCTTTGGGGTCCCCTCAGCCGGTCAGCCAGACACACCCCCAGCTCACGCACATCACTCTGATGTCTCTCGTGCATTTGGAGAGAATAAACTTGCTTTCATGACCACCTGGCCACTCTCTAGAATGGCTGTTTTCAGCGCAATCCACGCCCGTTCTGGTGACCCCGCTCGTGGCACGCCACGCCAGTCCGTCCCCGCTCCCCGGGACCAGGGAGGCTGCCTGCCCAGCAGGCCTGACCCATCGGCCGCCTGCACCCCGGCTGCCAGCCCCCCGTTTTCTCTTCCAGTGCAGATCAGCCTGCCCTCCTCCATGCGCATGACCACGGCCGAGGGCACGGAGTACGTGGCCCTGCAGATGCACTTCCACTGGGGCGGCGCGTCCTCGGAGATCAGCGGCTCCGAGCACACCATCGACGGGCTCCGACACGTGGCTGAGGTACCGAGTCCCTCCGGACCCTCCCTCCAACCCACAGTCACTTCCGTTTTCTTTTTAAAATACGTTTTATGGATTTCAGAGAGGAAGGGATGGGAGAGAAATATAGAAACATCAATGACACGGGAGAATCGTGGATCGGCTGCCTCCTGCACGCCCCACACCAGGGCCTAAGCCTGACACCCAGGCCTGTGCCCTTGACCGGAATTGAACCTGGGACCCTTCAGTCTGCAGGACAATGCTCTACCCCAGCGGTTCTCAACCTGTGGGTCGCGACCCCTTTGGGGGTCGAATGACCCTTTCACAGGGGTCGCCTAAGACCATCGGAAAATGCAGATATTTACATCATGATGCATCACAGTAGCAACATTTCATGGTTGGGGGTCACCACCCCATGAGGAACTGTATGCGGCCTTAGGAAGATTGAGAACCACTGCTGTACCCACTGAGCCAAACCGGCCAGGGCCACAGCCATTTATTCAAACAGCCCCAATGACCTTCTGCAGTGCTGATGGCCATGTCTCTGGAGGCTGATTTATGTTTCATTCCTTCGCCACTCACTGCTCAGTGCCGTGTGCCGGGTCAGGCCAGGGCCCCATCCGCAGGGAAGTCAGAGCCGGCTGGGTCTCGGGGTGTGGGAATCTCGGGGTTTCCTGTCTTGCTCAGACCTGTTCTTAGGATGACCACAGGGTCACGGCGGCCTCCCGGGCAAGGCGCTCACGTCCAGCCCCCGGAGACCTCAGGAGAAGCCGGGGCCTCGTATGATCGGGCTGGACTCTGCCAGTTCATCTGCCAGGCGGGAGGTGGGCGCAGGGAGATGCCCATGGATTGCCACGTTCCCAGACTCCCACTCATGCTCTTCCCATTCTCCGAGAACTTTCTGGTCTTTTCTTTTTCCCATTAATTAATTAATTTTAAATATATTTTATTGATTTTTTTACAGAGATGAAGGGAGAGGGATAGAGAGTTAGAAATATCGATGAGAGAGAGACATTGATCAGCTCCCTCCTGCATGCCCCTGACTTGGGATGTGCCCGCAAGCGAGGTACATGCCCCCGACCAGAATCGAACCTGGGACCCTTTAGTCTGCAGGCTGACGCTCTATCCACTAAGCCACACCGGTCTTGGCTAATTTTTTTTAAAAAGAGAGAGTGAAGCCGAGACCAGTTTGGCTCAGTGGATAGAGCATCGGCTTGTGGACTAAAAGGTCCCAAGTTCGATTCCGGCAGGGGGCATGTGCCTTGCTTGCAGGCACATCTCTGTGGGGCATGCAGGAGGCGGCTGATCAATGTCTCTCTCTCTTCGATGTTTCTGACTTTCTATCTCTCTCCCTTCCTCTCTGTAAAAAATCAATAAAATATATTTAAAAAAAAAGAGAGAGAGTGAAAAGAAGGGTGAGAGAGAGAGGGACACATCAATGGGAGAGAAACACATCGATCGGTTGCCTCCTGCACGTGCCCCCACCAGGGACAGGGATCCAGCCTACAGCCAGGCTTGTGCTCTTGAGTGGAATTGAACCCAGACCCTTCAGTCCTTGGGCCAAGGTTCTAACCACTGAGCAGAACGGGCCAGGGTGAACTTTGCTGGACTTGTCGGATCTTGTGGCCACGAGGGAGGCGGAGGGCGGCGTTGCTTGTGGGGGACAGTCTGAGGCCCCGATGCAGCCTCTTCGCTCTCCTCCTTCCTGCCAACCGGGAGCCGTCGATGTCCGCCTGACAGCACCTGTCTTACCCCCGCAGATTCACGTCGTTCACTACAACTCCAAGTACGGGAGCTATGACGTAGCCAAGGACGCTCCGGATGGCCTGGCCGTGCTGGCGGCCCTCATCGAGGTAGGCCGACTCCGCGGGCGGGCGCAGGGCGGTGTCCACACGGGCATGCGGTGTGGATGGGGGGGTCTCCTTCCTGTCCCTGCCCCCCCGTTCCTGAGCCCCGAGCCCCTGGACACGCGGACTCAGGGAAGATTTCTAGCGTGTGTTCCTTCTGCATCACCAAAGTTGGGGACCCTAACAGAGCTGGGGTGGCAGAGGCTGACTGAACCTGGGCTGGGTGGAGGGGGAGGGGAGGTCTGCGGCTGGGGTGCAGGCAACACCTCCGAGTCTCTAAGGAAGCCTGGAGGGGGGACTTTGGCGCTGTGGCCAGGAGTAGCCCTGAACCCCGTCCCTCGCACACGAGTGTTAAGTTGGAGAAAAGGGTCACCAGCCACCATCTCAGCTCTGGAAGTGGACCAGAGGCAAACAGCACACGGAGGCATCCACTGTGGAAAGTACTAGACTTTTAAAAACATGTATTTTTACTGATTTCAGAGAGGAAAGGAGAATGAGAGAGATTTAGAAACATTGATGAGAGAGACATGGATCAGCCACCTCCTGCACGCCCCCTACTGGGGATGTGCCCATAAGCAAGGTACATGCCCTTGACCGGAACCGAACCTGGGACCTTTCAGTCTGCAGGCCGACGCTCTATCCACTGAGCCAAACCCGTTTCGGTTAGATTTTTAAAAACATATATTTTTATTGATTTCAGAGGAAGGGAGATGGAGAGAGAGAAACATCAGTGATGGGAGAGAACCATAGACTGGCTGCCTCCTGCACGCCCCACACCAGGGATTGAGCCACAACCGGGCCTGTGCCCTGACTGGGTACCAAACTGGGACCTCCCGGTTCATAGCTCGAAGCTCAAACACTGGGCCAGGCAGCCGCTGGGCTGGGATTCTGAGCAAGAGCAGTGATAGCCGGTGGCCTTCCCTCCCACCCCTAACTCGGTCAGCAAGGTGGCTAACAGGGGGGCGGGGGGCTGGGCAGGAATGCCAGCAGCTGCACTGCCTGGGGCAGGGGCTGACTGGATTCGGGGTACAAGCTGAAAACTCGTGGTCGGGAGAGTGCGGGGGGGGGGGCAGTAAATTTGAAAGAAAAGACAGAAAACCAAGAGAACTCGCAGCTCTGAAGCCTGCAGAGCAGACCCCATTGGGGTGAGGGCAAGTGGCAAGCGACCAGAAATTCACGAAGATGTCCTGGGATGAGAGCCACAGAGGACCGCCAGCTTCCCGAGAGGAGGGAGCACACGCTGGGCCAGCGTGAGGACGGGCTGGGCTTCAGCTTCTCGGCCTCACCCAGCGCCACGCGCAGGGGTGGAATCTAAGGAGGGGCTCCGGGCATTCAGCCTGACCTCTGCTCAGAGCCTTGACTGACCCCAGCTCTGCCGACACTCCGTGGCCCCTAGGAATCCAGGCTGCAGCATAAAACCAACACTGAGGGACAGAGCAGAGACAGACACAGGCGGGTGCGGAGGGAAGAAGGTCGTGTGACGGCGGAGTGCAGACGGGAGTGGGCGTGGCCAGCAAGGCATGTCTACCTCCAGAACTGGGGGGAGATACCTTCGTGTTCTTTTAGGGAAAAAAGAAAACCACACAAAAGAAGAGACCAAAAGACCGAGGAGAGCAAAGACACCAGCTGCTGGGGAGATGTGTCGTGCAATAAAGCCAGGACAACTTACTAAACAGACACACAAACAAACAAAAAAACACACCTGCAGCACAATTTTTAAAAGTCAGAACTCCTATTTGGTACCAATGCATTATATATCTAAAATGTCCAGCTTTCAACCAAAAAAGAGTTGGGCATGCAAAAAAAATTGGAAAGTGTGATCCATATCTTTATATTTTATTTTATTTAAAAATATATTTTATTGATTTTTTCACAGAGAGGAAGAGAGAGGGACAGGGAGTCAGAAACATTGATGAGAGAGAGACATCAATCAGCTGCCTCCTGCACGCTCCCCACTGGGGATGTGCCCACAACCGAGGTACATGCCCTTGACGGGAATCAAACCTGGGACCCTTCAGTCTGCAGGCTGACGCTCTAAACCAGTTTTGGTGTGATCCATATTTTTAGAGAAGAGAAAGCTGTCAGTAGAAACCGATGCTGAGTGGACCCAGCGTGATTTAGCAGCCAGCACTTGAAAACAACTCTCATAAACATGCTCAAAGGATGTTTTAAAAACTACATCCAAATCATTAAAGGCAAATATGACCCTGATCCCCACAGGGACGTCTCAATAGATGAACAGAAACAATAATTGTGCATCAAACGGAAAGTCTAGGGCTGAAAAGCATAATGAACAAAATGAAAAAAATCACAACAAGAGCTCAAAGCCAGATTTATGGCGGCAAAAGAATCCGTGCGTTTGAAGACAGAACAAATACATTATTCATCTTGCAGACCAAAGAGGAAAGTTGGAAGGAAACAAACCTAGTCTTGAACATTCCTGGGGACAAGACCGCATGCCCCAACATACATAGAGGGGAGCCCCAGAGGGAAGGAGACAGAGAAAGTGGCAGAAAAGAAGTTGAAGACGCAATGGCCCCCAATTCCCCAAATTCGATGGAAAACAGTAATTTCCAGCCCAAGAAACTCAACAACCCCCCTCTGATAAACACCAGACACATCAAGTCAAACTGCTGGAGGCAACAGGGAAAAGAGCTGGTTATACCCACAGACTGGGGTACAGCTAGCGGCCTGCATCTCACAGAACCAAGTCCTCAGGAGGCAGTGGATGCGAGTCCACCAGAAGCCGTCTCTACACCACTCTCCAAGAGTGAGGTGGAATAAAGACACCCCAGAGAAACAAACACCGAGACAATTGCTAGCAGACCTTCTTGTAAGTGTGGGAAAAAATCCTTGGGCCAACAGAAAATGTCAGCTCTCCTCTGAAAACCGAAGTGAGCCAAAACCGGAGAGAGCTCAGTGGAGAGAGCGTCGGCCTGCGGACTGAAAGGTCCCAGGTTCGATTCAGGTCAAGGGCATGAAACTTGGCTGCGGGCACATCCCCAGTAGGGGGCGTGCAGGAGGCAGCTGATTGATGTCTCTCTCATCGATGTTTCTGACTCTCTATCCTTCTCCCTTCCTCTCTGTAAAAATCAACAAAATATATTAAAAAAAACACAAAAAACCGAAGTGACCTGCGGTGGGCAGGGCGGGCGGCCGGGACTAATGGGGTCACTGGGAAATCCGGGTGTGACCTCTGGCCCTTTCCGCCAAGTTGCCAAAATGCTGCAGAGTTTGTCTGCCTGGGGGACTGGGGAGTCCGGAGAGCCAGTGGCAAAGCCTGGTGGTGCCCCGTCAGCCCTCGAGGCTCTGCCCGTCAGCCAGGAGCCGGCAGGTGGCCAGAGGGGGCAGGGCCCGCCCCCACTGAGTCCCCGCTCTGCCCCCGCAGGTGAAGGACTATGCGGAAAACACCTATTACAGCAACCTCATCTCTCACCTGAAAAACGTCCGGTATGCAGGTAAGGGGGCCGCGGCGGCAGGAGGAAGAGGAGGAGGAGGAGGGGGAGGAGGAGAGGAGGAGGAGGAGGGGGTGGGATCGGCTGAGAAGGGTGGCACTGGTGGGAGGGTGGCAGCTGAGCCCTGTGAAGGGTGTGCCCCCTCCTGTGCCAGGTCTCCTTTTCCAGCAATCCCTGCTGTTGGCTCGGCCTCGAACCCGCGGAGAGCCTGGTCATTAACCACCTGTCCATCCAACAACTGAGACCCCTGGATAGCCAGCACTATGGTCACTTAGGTGCCCTCCCCTCCACCCCCCTGTACCCAGCTGGCAGGGCCATTCCGTTCCCCAGAGAGAGGTGTCCCCTTGGCATCAAGCCGAGAGGAATCTCTAGCAGGGAAGCCCCTCAGCATCAGGCGTGGACACGCAGACCGGGCTGGCTTCCCGCCTCTGCCCCCGGGGGCAGCTCTGGTCAGAGGACCGCCTGCGCCCAGGGCCCAGCCTTGACCTGGAGCAGTGACCATGTCCGCTTTGAGGGCTGGGCTCTGCACATCTCCCTGTGCCACGGCGGTTCCCGCCCCTCCCCCAGCCTCCCGACCCGCCGTCCATGGGCCTCCTGGTTCCCGCTGCGGGTCAGCCTCCTGCCTGTCATCGTCTCTCATTAGTTACCTCGCAGATTCCCGGGCCTTCATTCTGATAAACGCCCTCCACGCTCCCCCTCCCCCCCCCCCACACCACCCCGCTTCCCCGCAAGCTCACTGGCCAAAGCTCAGACCAACTCCCCGCCTGGAGCGGAGGCTGAAAGCAGCCGAGCAGAAACAGACATCGAACGGGCATTACTGTTGTCATAGCGACGGGTGGACAGTCTGCCCGTAGAAATCTTAGCCGGCTGCCCTGGGCACTGGCATTCCCCTTCTTCAAGATGACCCCCTCATGCCTCCTCTTCTCCCCCAAATCCCTCTGCCCTGGCCTCAATCCGACAGCAGCAACGATGATGATGAGTTATACTCAGGAGCAGTGCCTGTGTGAGGTCCCCTGCCAGCACTTTTATTTATTTATTTAAATACATTTATTTTATCAATTTTTCACAGAGAGGAAGGGAGAGGGATAGAGAGTTAGAAACATGGATGAGAGAGAAACATCATTCAGCCGCCTCCTGCACACATTCCACTGGGGATGTGCCCACAACCAAGATACATGCCCTTGACCGGAATTGAACGTGGGACCCTTCAGTCCGCAGGCCGCCGCTCTGTCCACTGAGCCACACCGGTTTCGGCCCACACCAGCGCTCTCACACACCTTCCCCTCCCCCGCAGCACCCTCCAGACCCTTCCCTTCTCACAGAGGAGGGGGAGCTTCCAGGACGGGGAGCCTGGCTGGGAGGAGGCAGCTGATGGTTCTCCCCACTCCTCACACCCTAGTCCTTGCTCCTCATCCCTCCAGGAAGCAGGACACCGGGGCGAGGTTTCCAGGAATCAGCCTCGGTGGTACTAGAATTTGAACGTGGTGACCTCTGAGCAGAGCATGCTCCCCGGAGCCACAGCAGCCCTAACGCTCTCTATCCGTGTCCCCTCTGTCAGGACAAAGCACCTTCCTGAGCGGCCTTGACATCCAGGACATGCTGCCCGAAAACCTCCGCTACTACTACAGCTACTGGGGCTCCCTCACCACCCCGCCCTGCACCGAGAACGTGCACTGGTTCCTGCTGGCCGACACCGTGCAGCTCTCCAAGGCGCAGGTACCCGCAGCCCTGCGCCCCGGATAGAGGGGAGGTACAATTTGAGGAATATTGGCTGACAAATTTTCACAAGAGTTGAAAGACACCAAGTCATATATGTATTCAGTAAGCACCACGGGTCAATGTAAATTTTACTCGTTTTATTTAAAAAAATATTTTTATTGATTTCTGAGAAGAAGGGAGAGGGAGTGAGAGATAGAAATATCAATATTGAGAGAGAATCATTGATTGAATGCATCCTACACACCCCGCAGTGGGGATTAAGCCCACAATCAGGGCATGTGCCCTTGGAATCAAACCTGAGACCCTTCAGTCCACAGGCTGACACTCTATCCACTGAGCCAACCAGCTAGGGCTCAACATAAATTTTAAAACACCCCCCCCCACACACACATATTAAACATATCAGAGTAAAACCACACACACAAAATCAAAGACAAAGGAAATCGTTTAGCCAGATGGGGAAAAGACAGATTACGGTGAAAAGAGCATGATCACACTGACAGCAGACTCCACACAGCAGCAATGAGAGTCGGAAAGCAGTGGAATCATCTTTCCAAAGGAAAGGAACAGCTGACCTAGATATTACACATGGCAAACATGCCTTTCGAGGATGTAGATGGAATAGAGATATTTTGAGGACAACAAACATCGAGCTTGCTGCTTGCTATGTCTCTGCTTACTTTTTCCTCCCCTTTCCAATACTCAGAGAAAATGATTGAGAGACATTGGGAAGAATAAAGAGATCCATATCCTGTGCCTGACTGGTAGCACCCGGAACCTGCTCTGGGGCTTGAGATCTCACAGCTGTTTCATCCGAGCTGCCCAAGTCCATGATCGAGTCCCATCTCTAACGAGACTCTTTCACCTCGCCCCTGTCCCGACCTCTCGCTATGCCGCTCCTTGTCGCCTGCAGATTTTGAAGCTGGAGAATTCCTTACTGGATCCCCACAACAAGACCATCCGCAACATTTACCGCAGGACCCAGCCCCTGAACCGCAGAGTGGTGGAAGCCAACTTCGTGTACCGATCGAATTACCGTAAGACCGACGCTCCTTTCTTCTCTGCCATTTGGTGACCGCCATATGCCTCCGTCCCGGGTGGACCTTTCTCCCTGCTGGCCACTGAGGGGGGAGGAGAGTCCTCTGAGCAGCAGGAGGCTCAGAGGGACTCCCCTCAGAGTGTAGGCCCACGTTAACCTCATGGAACCCAACCTAGGTCATTCCACCCACACTGTTATCTTAGTCTGCAGCCCAAGCCACCTCAGCTCCTCCTACACATCCCTTCCAGGTAGGGGTGACCACAGTAGCCACATTTTCTTGGGGATCAAGCCCTGGCCGACCCCAGGGTGCTGGGTGTAGGTGGAGGCTGTCTGACTCCCCTGGAATCGCTAACCCACTGGGTAGGCTCCGACTTCGGTGCTGTGGCTGGAAGAATATAAATATTCTGTGGTTCTCCCATCTTTATTTCTGTCTGCTCTGTCTCTACAATCTGTTTCTATTTACCATTCCCAACACCTTTATATCCTCTAAAATAATGGAATCGGGTTCCAATCTATATTACCCCCTCTTTACCTGCCTCTTTTAAGATTATTTATTATTTAAAAAAATATTTTATTGATTTTTTTTACAGAGAGGAAGGGAGAGATAGAGAGAGAGAGAGAAAGAAAGAGAGAGAGAGAGAGAGAGAGAGAGAGAGAGAGAGAGTTAGAAACACTGTTGAGGGAGAAACATCCATCAGCTGCCTCCTGCACGCCCCCCACTGGGTACGTGCCCTTGACTGGAATCAAACCTGGGACCTTTCAGTCCACAGGCTGACACTCTATCCACTGAGCCAAACCGGTTTCGGCTCTTTTAAGATTTTTAAATCTCCATACCTCACACTCCCCATCCCCTCAAAATATGCCCCCCCCCCACCTTTCCTTCCTGGTTCATTTATTGGTTCTCCTGGCGTCAGTTTGCTCCTCCAATTTGATACTGAGAGAAAAGATGGCGATGCCAGCTCTAATGATAACCCCCAAATTATACCACAGACCAGTGGGCGCCAACCTTCTGGACCTCGCAGACCATTGATTGGCGACCGCTGCTCTTTTTCAAAATGCTGGCATCTTCCGCCACAGGTCCAGGTGCTCAGGCCAGCCACAGGGAGCTCCGACTCCACCTGGCTCCTTGTTCTCATCCTTCCAGGTTCCCGTTTTCCCAGCTCAAACCTGACACGATTCCCCCCCAGTCCTCACCTGAGGGTATGTTTTTATTGACGTTAGAGGGAGAGGACGGTGGAGAGAGAGAGAGAGAGAGAGAGAGAGAGAGAGAGAGAGAGAGAGAGAGAGAGAGAGAGAGAACCATCAGTGTGAAGGAGAAGCAACCATCGGCTGCCTCCTGTATGCGCCCTGACTGGCCATCAACCTGCCACCTAGGTGTGCGCCCTGACCGGGCACTGAACCTGCAACCTTCTGGTGCACGGATGAGGCTCCACCCAGCTGAGCCCCCAGCCAGGGCCCGCTAGTCCTGCCACAGGGACAGACCGCACGGCTCCCTAGAGGCCACATCCCAAATGCTTTGTCCCCTGGCCAGGGGCAGGGGTGTCACTCCAGTGAGCCCTCCCGAAGGAGCTCAGATGTCCCTGAATCCGGGGCCGCTGAGGCCTGCACTCCCCGGCGCCGTTTGCCGTGGGTCCACCGTGGTGGCCTGCCCGCGTGTCCTGGCCGGGAGAGAGTCAGGGGGCTTCCTCCCCCCGCCCGGGAGGGGCCTTCGCTGAGGAGGGAGCAGAGGCCGTGGTGTCAGGCCCAGCCTCGGGGTGGCAGTGCCTGTCTCCGGGGGAGCCGGTCTGGTGACCCCCGCGCCTCCCCTGGTTCCGCACGGCCCAGAGCTAGAGTAGGACCAGTGGGTCAGCGAGGAAGGCCTGGGCACCACGGGCAGGGCCCCGGGAAGACTCTGGTTAATGCAGACCCCGGACAGTTTACCGGGAACCACCCACGTCCCCCGCTCTACGGCGAGGAGGGCCCGGGCCTCACAGGAGAACGGAGGTGCGAGAGCATAGACCCACCTTCCACATTCACCCCGCAGACGGGCAGCTGCCAGCCTCCATGCAGACCCCGAGAAGCTGCCGGAAGCCCGTCGCATGGGCACGCGGGCGTTGGGAGGCCTCAGACACCCGGCCCTGAGCCCGCGTGCGGGAGGGGTCTCCGCTGCCCCCCGTCCTCTGGTTCCCGGGGCCCGCCCGCGCCCTGACTCTCCCTATGACCTCCTCTGTTTCCAGAACACTCGCTCGGCTTGGAGCTCCAGTTCTACGTGCGCCAGATCGACAGGAAGCTGGACGACCTGCTGAGCTTTATCGAGAGGCGGGGGCGGAGAGGAGGCAGGTGGCACTGAGCGGGCGGCGAGCGGTGCCACCCCCGGCCCACGGCTCCCCGACGCCGGTGCCACTTCTGATCCAAACCCCTGACCGTCCTCCCCTTCCTGAGAGGCCCAAGCTGGTGGGGAAATGTCTGGGGGGTGGGGGAGAGGGAATGTGAGGGGCCCCCGTGGGGAGGGGCTGGAACCGGAATGGAAGGGCGGGTAGCCTCCCCCCACCCAGGCCCGCTGATCTCCCTAAACCATCAGCCGCTCCCACTCCCTGTAGCGTTAGATGCAATAAATGACTTGGGACACGTGTCACGTGGGAAATGTCTCCTTTTTCCTCCTCTTCTGTTACATGTCACCTGCCCCCTCCTTGTCCCGCCTGGAGGGACCCTGTGACAGGATAGGGATCAAGCTGGGAGGGGTTTCCAGGACCAAGACTAAGAAACAGGAAAGAGCTGAGGCCGGATGGGTTTAGTGGAGGGTCCCAGGTTCGATCCCGGTCAAGGGCATGTGCCTTGGTTGCGGGCACATCCCCAGTGCGGGTGTGTAGGAGGCGGCTGATCGATGTCTCTCTCTCATCGGTGTTTCTCTCTATCCCTCTCCCTTCCTCTCTGTAAAAAATCAATAAAATATTTAAAAGAAAGAAAGAAAGGAAGAAAGAAAGAAAAGAGAAACAGGAAAGAGCCCTACCCGGTTGGAGCATGGACAGAGCATCGGCCCACGGACAGAAGGGTCCCGGGTTCGATTCCGGTCAAGGGCAGGTACCTCAATGGCAGGCTCGATCCCTGGCCCTGGTTGGGGCTTGCATGGGGAGCAACCAACCTGTTTCTCTCTCTCTGTCTCCCTCTCCCTTCCACTCTCTCTAAAAATCAATGGGAAAATGTCCTCGGTGAGGATGAAAACAAAACAAAAAATCACAATAAATATTCACACACACACACACACACACACACACACACACACACATCCCAATAAAAGGAAAATGGGGAGACTCTTTGTTGGGAGCCTGCGGGGGGGAGGGGGAGGTTTGGGGCTGGGCCAGGCCGTGAGTGAGGGGAGAAAAGCAAGGGGAGCTGAGGGAGCAGAGGGCTCGTCCTGGTGAGTGGCGCCCCTAGACCCGGGTTCAAGTGCGAGTCCCACCACTGACTGGTGGTCACGTGGGATGAAGGTCACCCCTGCTTTAGAGCCGTGGTGGGTTCAGTAAGATGGGCTGAGACGTGCCAGCAGAGGGGCCTGTTCACAGCTCCCTCAGGGGTGCCCTCCCGGGGGCCCCTTCCTCACCCACGCCCCAGCCTCCTCGTGGCGGAGGGCGCTCGCCCCCCTGAGAGCCTGCACCTGCCGCCCCCTCTCCTTCGCTCCTCCCCGGGGGAGGCTGCATCGCTCCCAGTCACAGGACCGGAAGCAGAGGCAGGCGCGGCCAGCCCACCTGCCCGAGGCCTCCCCGGGGGCGGACAGCAGAGCCAGGATTCGAACCCAGGCCTCTTTGCCTGCAGAAGTCTCCCTGTGGTCGTTCAGCCGGCTCGGTGAGGCAGCTGCCGGGGAGTCAGGCCCAGGGCCGGCCCAGCATCCTGGGGACATCCTCTGGTATTGACCTTGTGCCTCAAAGGTTCCCGTCTGCAGCCTCACACCAGGGCCGAGGTGGGGACTCTGGTGGGGAAACCGAGGCCCAGAGCCCCTCAGGGGCAGAGCAGTCCGGTAACACCCCCCTCTGCGGTGGGAGGAGCCAGGCAACGCGCCCCCCGATATGAGGGAGGGGTCCCTAAAGGCCCTGGCTCTCAGCTCTTATAAGAAAACAAGGCGCAGGCCGTCTCTGAGGAGGACGTGTATCCCCGCACTCAGACTCACCGCCCCCCCCCTCCCCGCACCCAGTGCTCTCTCCCTGAGGACGGAGGCTCGGGGGAGAGACGGGAAGGGTGGGCTGTGGTCTCCCTGCAGCTCTTTCCCAGCGTGTTTCCTGCCGCCCTTCCGCCGGGCAGGTCCTGGTGGGCGGGCAACAGGGGCACCTGCTACATCGGGTGAGTGGAGGGGGCGAGAAGGAACTTGCTGGGCACGGAGGCAGGAGCTGAGGAAGGTGGGGAGGCCCGGGCAGGCGGGGGTAGAGCAGAGACTGTCTGTTTGGGGGGTGTTTGCAGCTGCCCACGCCCGGCCCCCTGCCCCCAGCCCGGCTGAGGCCTGGCCTCCGTCACTGCCCAGGGGCCCCGGGGAGCAGAGGCCTGGGCCCCCTCCTGTCCGCCTGCTGGACACGGGGGAGGGGGCAGTGGATGTGAAGGGAAGTAAGTCCCCCCTGAGGAGGTGGAGGAGGAGGACGGCACCCAGGGAGGTGACGAGAGGGTGACGGACACCTGCACTGAGGGCACCAGTTCAGTCAGAACCGTAGGACTTTTCAGCCAAGTGTAGCCCATCACACTAGTGAGTGTGTGTGTGTGAGTGTGTGTGAATGTGTGAGTGTGTGAGTGTGTGTGTGA
>PVJN01030653.1:0-11629 GCA_004026805.1 Lasiurus borealis | reverse complement strand
CTTATTATACTTTTTTTTTTTGATAAACTAGCATTGCTTCTGTAAAAATAAAATAAAAGAAAGGATGAAGGAAAAAGATCTAGAATCTTCCAACATTTCAAAATTTCACCTTTTTTGGTAGCCAATCACATTGTTTTAATATTGAAAGGCTAAAAACGGAAGGTTTCCAGCCACCAATGGACATTTTAGTCATTTTTATGGAAAGTGTAAATATTACTGCTGACTTGTGTTATTACTTACTGTCGAGAGAGAGAGAGAGAGAGAGAGAGAGAGAGAGAGAACCCAGGGGAGGGGAGAGCGGGGCCTGCAGTCACAGGCACCAGGGCTCGCTCTCAGCACCGCCTGTGAAAGGCAAACACGCAGGTGGCGGTGGGAACTGCAGGGAAAGCTCAACGGCGCCCTCTGGTGCCTCACAGGAGCAAGCGCCAAACCATGCGGGCGCTGCAGGTGTGAATGCGGCAGGGAGAGCAGATGGGATTCAGGGATTGAAACTTTTTTGCAGGTGAAATAAGGGCCTTATACAAAATGTGACTTTACTTTGAAAAAATCCAAAGTAAGATATTTAGGAGTGAAATGCTATGATGACTGTAATTAACCTCAAAATATGTTAGCAAAGAAGGGGAGCAGGAGGAGAAGAAATATAGAAAATCTGTATATATTTTTAAAGAATCATTAACTGGGACACATCTAAGAGTCTGAGGAGACTAGGGACCCCCGCCCCTGACAATGAGGCGTAGGGGCTGTCACCGGTGGAAACAGAAACCGGGAACAGAGCCTGGGTCCACAGAGGGGTCGCATTCTGTCCCTCACAGGGAAGGAGGCCGGGACCTGCAGGGGCTGCTGGCCACCGAGGCCTCAGCTGCTCCTCTCCCAGACCGAGACCGAGCCCAGCCCGGCCGGCCAGCACTGCACGGTGGCACCGGGAACAGAATCTGCTCCCCGTCTTCCTGGCGGAGCCCCCAGGACGAGGGAGGAGGGCGAGCCCACTCCTGGCCAGCGGCCTCCCTCCTGCTACAGGGGCCCGGCCTCGGCCAGGCTCTGGGGAGGACGGCGGAGGTGGCAGTGTCTTCTTAGACTTGAAACCCACCAGGCAGGCAGAGCTCAGTGGTTGAGCCTTGACCTTGAACCAGAAGGTCACGGTTCTCTCCCCACTGTGGGGTGTGCCAGAGGCAGCCTCTCACCGATTCTCATCATCGCTGTTTCTATCTCTTTCTCCCTGTCCCTTCCTCTTGGAAATCAATTAAAAATCTTTTTATTTAAAAAAAAAAAGAAAAGAAAACACAACAGACCGAACCATAGGGGACAGTAACGTTGCAGCCCGCCCCATGAGGGTGTCTAGGCTGCAGGCAGAGAGGAGGACGAGGGGCCGGGTTACAAGGAGGGGGCTTGGGGTCAAAGTGCGAAGACCATTTCATGGGACGAAGATGCTCACAATAACCGTCAGCACCGCGTGACCGCGCAGCACAGGGGCCGCCCACTGTGCGAAGGGCTGGCGGGCGGCTGGGCTTGGTTCCCCCGAGAGAGAGCCGGAAAGTCTCCAGATGGACGAGCGGAGCATTTGGAAAGTGAAGGAGACACTGGAGCCGGAGAGGAGAGGCAGCCAGGGAGAGACCCAGCCACTCCCAGAGGCACCTGCCCGCCCGGGGCTTCTTCCCCCAAAGCTGCCGAGGAAACTCAGACACACGCAGGGGAGCCCACGGGGGCGAGGGAACCGGCGCCTGGTGCACACCAACTCCACCGGCCACGGAGCGGCCGCGGGGCCCACTCCCCCTGCTCAGCCTGCGCTCAGAAAGGCCTCCAGGGGAAGGGGAGGCTGGGGAGACGGGACCCCCAGCCAGAGCACACGGAGGGCGTCTGCCCACATACACGACACTTGTCACCCCAGCAACCCCGGGAGCAGACAGGAAGCTGGCATGTCCCCCGTTCTCAGGCGGAAGACGGGAGGGAGAGGCAGCTTACCAAGTTCAGAGTCAGCAGCGCAGGCCCGGCGGCCGGTTCCCGCATCCGGGCTGGAGGGGCTGGCCTGGCCCGAGAGGAACGGCCTGTCTGTCCATGGGGCATTCGAGCCGAGCCTCGAACTGCAGGGCTGTCCCCGGCTCCGCCAGGGGTGCCTTCTGGGGACAGGGGCTGGGAGAGCGGTCACCAAGGTCCTTGTCCACCAAAACCCACCATCTTAGGACGAGGACGGAAAGGCCTCTGCAAACTGGCCCGGCAGCCAACCCGGAGGCTCTGAGGCCGCGGCCGGGGCGGGGCTGGGAGCAGCCCCTGTGAGTGGGTTTACAGGGGGCACCTGACCCTGCACCTGGAGCCCATCTTTTCTCCCGGGGCCGCTCCTCAGAGCCAAACCTGGCCGGCTGGGCACTGGGCCTGCCCCGAGCTGCTCGCCCCCCACCCTCCCTGCACACTAGGAGCTGAATCAGCTGCCGGGATGCTCCCCGAACCTCCACCCACCCCTCCCGGCCCCGGGGCCTCATCTGCAAAACGCAGGAGGCGAGGGGACCCGTCTGTAGGGCCCCCCACTGCCCAAGTTCTGTGACAGGGGGTCCAGGTGAGAAGGCCCAGCCTGGGCTTCTGGAACAGTCCGGCCGCTCCTGGTGTGGCTGAGAACAGTCTGGGTTGCACAGAAGCCGGGTTAGGGCGCTGGACAACATGCTGACTGCTTCCTCGTTCGCGGGCACAGTATGTGGCGGATGCCAACCCAGCACCTGGGAGAGGAGGGCTGTGGGCCTGCTGAAATGTGTAACTGTGCTCAGGCGCCGGCACGGGCTGCCCTGCGGGGGGCAGAAGCGCTGCAGCTTTCAAAGCCCTTGCTTTGGAGCAGCGGTTCTCAACCTGTGGGTCGCGACCCCTTCGGGGTCAAACGACCTTTCACAGGGGTCGCCTAAGACGATCGGAAAATGCAGATATTTACATCGCGATGCATCACAGTAGCAAAATTTCATGGTTGGGGGTCACCACCCCATGAGGAACTGTATGCAAGGGTCGCGGCCTGAGGAAGGTTGAGAACCGCTGCTTTAGAGGTTCTCCCCTCACACCCCAAAACTGCCAGGCTCGATGCATCCAGTCCAAGTGTCACTGCCAATTCCTCCGAGTGGGTGTGGCCAGATGGCATCCCGGTGCCTCACCCCGAGGCCGGGGCTCACTCTCCCTTCCTGGGAACGGACCTGGACCCGGGCGGGCCCCCTGCCTTATCTGGGGAGTCTCCTCGCTGCAGCTCCTGGGCTTAGGCACCAGATTAGGGAGCCGGGGCCAGGCCAGCCCAGGACAGAGAGCCGCTGTGCGTCTCCCGGGCACATGGCGTGACTCAGCCTGCGCCCCAACCTCAGAGCAGCGGCCCTGGAGGCCGTGCCCGGGGCGAGGCTGCCGCTGTCACACCTGGAGCCTCGGTCACCTGGCCACGAGCAGACCCAAGGGGCGCACCTGTGGACCAAGGGGAGTCGTACCCAGAACTTTGCTCTCGGGGCTGTGCCTGGTCCACGGGGCTGGGGACGGAGGGCCTGGTGTTCAAGTGCAAGTACAAGAGAAGGGGTCCCGGGAACCTCAGGGCCTGGCTTTGGGGCGTCATGTCTGTGGCACCGTGGGGATGAGGCTTTTCAAGGTCACATCAAGCCCCCACCTCGTGCAAACCACCCAGAGACAGTGCAAGTCATTAACGAGAAATTGAAAATATTTTTAATTAATCATTTCCTATTAAAAGCTAGTGACCCGGTGCACGGATTTGTGCACATCGAAAGACAATTAATTAGAGGTGGCTGGTGGGTGGGACTGGGCCAGATGGGCCGGACATGCCCTGGAGCCAACCTCCCACCGTCCCTTCCTGGCTGCCTGGACCTGGGGTAGCACTGTGGCTCAAAGGGTGTCTGTGGAGTGAGCAGGGTCCCTCCGGCAGGTGAGGCCCCTCCGCCGGGCCTGCAGGGGTCCCAGAGTTTGACCTCCCAAAGTTGCTGTCTACAGGGCATGAATTGCAAACGCACGTGTGCAGAAAACCAGATTCGAGGTCGACAGTGCCCCAGCAGCAACATAGCCCACGGCCACGGGTGAATGATGTGATCTCAAGAGGAACTGGGCTCCCTCCTCTCTGGTTTTGGGGTGCATCACCTGAGAACCGCCTTTGCCAAGTCACTGCAGCTGGGCAGCTCCTGCGTTGAGCATCTGCCCCCTGGTGGTCAGTGCACATCATAGCCACCAGTTGGATGGTCAGACACTTAGCAATGAATTCAGACGTATTCCTTCCTCTTTAATTTCCTGGAAGACTTTGTGTCAAATTGGTATGATTTCTTCCTCAGATGCCTGGTAGAATTCACCAGCAAACCCACTGGGGCCTGGGGTTTTCTTTGTGGGAAGGTTTTTGGCTACAAATTCCATTCCTTTAGCCGACGTAGGACTCTACAGGCTGTCTATTTCTTACTGCGTGAGCTTTGGCACGTTGTGTGTTTCGATACAGCGTTCTCCTGTTTCCAAGGCGATGTCGGCTGACCACCCCAGAGCGGGTGTTTTTCTAAACAGCCCACGAGTCTCTGACTCCTACATCCACAGAATCAGGGCATCGAGTTCTGCCAATCGATGCTCAGGGCCTGCCCATTCTCCGGAGTCACCCCACCCAGACGTGATCGGAAGCTAACCACGACTCCGCCAAATCAGGGACTGATCCTTCCACAGCCTTCAGGTTGGCATGGGGGTGCACAAGAGCTCCGAGCTGGGGCCCTCTGGCGAGGCCTGGGGCAGGAGTCCTTTCTGGGGGACGGGGCTGTGATGTGGCACCTGCAGGGCCCTCAGAAGGCAGTTTCCTTGGCGGGCAGCGACGCGCCAGGCCCCGCCTCTGCGGTTGCTTCTTTCGGCTCTGGAATCTCCACTCCGTTTCTCTTGGCGAAAATCCGGTTTATCTCCACAAAGGTCTGGCCCTTGGTCTCAGGAATCACCACGTAGATGTACACGGCAGTGAGGAGGCAGATTCCGGCAAACGGGATGAAACTGTAGCCCCCGAGGGCCTCCTGGGTGAGAGACGAGAAGGCAGGGGGGGAAGAAGGGGGTACAGGCAGCGGGAGGAAGGAGGGGGTACGGTGGCCAGTTCGTGTGACTCCCTGAGGACAGAGTCAGCTCGGGAAGGACTCCCGAGCCTTTTCACAATAGGGACCCCGTGTCCCCCACCTTGGGGGGTGGGGAAAGGGAGCCGAGGTGCTTGCCTTCAGAAACAGGAAGGAGGCGGCGGCAGCAAGGAGCTCTGTTCCCCGCCCCTGGTGCTGCCGATGGCCTTTGACCTCGGCAGACCGGAGCCCCTGGGAATTGGCCCGTCAGGACTGAGTGGGGGGCTCCCACCACAGGTGGGATCTGGCACATTCACCGAGTGTGGCCAATAAGGTGCCACGGATGTCGAAATAGCTGATGTTCTTAGTACAGTGGCACCTCGAGATACAAGTGCCCTAACATACGAGATTTTTGAGATACGAGCCGTCGAGCGAGCGATTTTTGCTTTGAAATACGAGCAGCATTTGAGAGAGGAGTCATCCCGCGGATCGGCCGGCTGCACACGACCCACCAGTTTACTGCGACTCGAGCGTCTCATAGTTTCCCACGCCTCAAGGTTACGGAACGAATTAAACTCGTATCTCGAGGTACCGCTGTAGAAGGAACCTGTGCGTGGTTCCTGAAGGATCTCTGCCTGGTGTGGGTGGGGGGAGGGGCAGGGAGTGAGGGGGAAGGGGCCACCCACTGTGCTTCCCGCTCCCCCCAATCCCCCCGCTCACCTGGACGGAAGGGAACACGAAGCCCACGATGAAGTTGGTGAGCCAGTGCACAGCCCCGTCCACCATGAAGGCGGCCCGCCGGGAGGACTGCAGGAAGATCTCCGTCCTCACCACCGAGGGCACGGGACCTCGAGGGCAGGGAGCACAGGGCCAGTGGGGTGCAGCGGGCTCCGGGGGCCCCAGCCCAGCCCAGCCCCTCCGATGGGCAAACATGAGGGAGGTGGTCCCCTCTCCCCCGCGTGGATGTCATGTTGAGTGCTCGTGCCTGGGAAGTGCTCCCCCTGTGGCGGGTCTGGGGAATGGCAGGCACCTTGCCTCCGGTCTGTCTCTCCACTGCTGTCTTTAGGAGAATTGTCTAAAATCTATAGACGCACTTTTTCCTAATCAGCATCCCTTATAAAGTTTCACTCCCACAGGGACACGGCGTATCTGCTTATTTACTGTATATCTATTTATAGTTTTTAAAGATAAATTTCTAAATTAATCTCAGAGAGGAAGGGAGAGGGAGAGAGAGAGAGAAACATCAACGATGAGAGAGAATCATTGATTGGCCGCCTCCTGCATACTCCCTCCTGGGGACTGAATCCTCAATTGGCCTGTAGACTGCAGAGCCCTGGGTTCGATTCTGGCCAAGGGCACATGCCTGGGTTGCAGGCTTGAGCCTCAGCAGGGGGCGCGCAGGAGGCAGCCGATCAATGACTCTCTCTCACCATGGATGTTTCTCTCTCCTTCTCCCTTCCTCTCTGAAATCAATAAAAACGTATTTAAAAAGGGAGAGGTGAGTTGAGTCTGGCCCTGGTGCAGGAGGAGAGGGAAAGGGGAGGAGAACGTTCGAGCAGCAGGTCCCGCCGGCACCCGCTCACGGCAGACGTTCTCTGACGCCTCCGGGTGCCTGCGCCGGGCCTGGAGGGTGGGGTGTGGGGGTGGGGGGGTGCGGTACTCACTGGGCCCAATGGAGTGCCCCGCGATGTAGGAGAAGACGCAGATGACGCTGAGGTAGGACAGCCCGGGGACCTCGGGCTGTGGGGAGAGCGGGGCTGTGGGTGCCAGCGGGCCCGGCGGGGGCCTCGGAGAGCGCGGGGCCAAGAGCGCACGGGCAGGCGAGTCCCCGCACCAGGCGCCTTCCCGGCACAGGCAGGGGCCTGGATTTGGGTCACCCACGTGGGTGGGCCTCGTGGGTTTGTGGACAGGATCGGGAGGAAGGCCCAAACTGGTGTGGCTCAGTGGATAGAGCGTTGGCCTATGGACTGAAGGGTCCCAGGTTCGATTCCGGTCAAGGTCATGCATGTACCTTGGTTGCGGGCACATCCCCAGTGGTAGTGGGGGGCTTGCAAGAGGCAGCTGATGGATGTCTCTCTGTCATTGGTGTTTCTAACTCTCTATCCCTCTCCCTTCCTCTTTGTAGAAAATTAATAAAATATATTTAAAAAAAAGAAAAAAGAAAAGAAACTCGGTAATGGGTCCCACACTCTCTTTCCTGGGTATTTTTATATATATAAAAAAAAAAGATCAGGAGGAAGGCTAAAACCGGTGTGGCTCAGTGGATAGAGCGTCGGCCTGAGGACTGAAGGGTCCCAGGTTCCATTCCGGTCAAGGTCATGCATGTACCTTGGTTGCGGGCACATCCCCAGTCGGGGGCGTGCAGGAGGCAGCTGATCGATGTCTCTCTCATCGGTGTTTCTAGCTCTCTATCCCTCTCCCTTCCTCTCTGTAAAAAAAATCAAATATATTTAAATATGGATAGATAGATAGATAGATAGATAGATTGGGGCGGGGGGGGGAGATGAAACCAAGGCTGGCCAGCGTTCCAGCTCCCAGAGGCCCCCTCCAGCCCCACCTGGCTGCCACAAGGTCACTGAGGTCACTCACTCTCCGCCCGTCACAATGTGACCCCTTCATCCCCCCACACCCCACCCCTGTGAGCGGACATTACTGTCTCAGTCCCAGATGTGCACTCAGCTCAGAGTCTCAACTCGGACCAGAGGGCCCTGGGGGTCCAGCAGCAGCCCAGGCCAGACCATCTTCAGGATGGCGCCGGGACCAGACTCCACGCTCGCTGGGAGGAACCTTCCAGAAGCCCGGGGACCAGAGAGCTGGTGGGCTGTCCCCCACAGCCAGGACGCGGCCGGCACCAAACCTGGGGAGCGACTCCAACCCCCCAGCTGCACAGTCACTGTGTCACCACCCCTTCCACTCTCTCTGGAAACCACCGGAAAGTCTCCGGGGGTGGGGGTGGGGGAGGATTAAAAACACAAACAAACAAACAAAACACCCCCAACCACACAAACACCTGCATTGAAGGGTGTGGGGCGGACCGGCTGAGACCCTGGTCTCTTGGAGCCGGTCTGTTACCCGGACTCCCGCCCGCTGCGAGCTCTGGGTCCCTGCCGGTGGGGAGGGGTGCCGATGGGGAGGGATGCGGTGGGGAGGGGGTGTCAGTGGAGAAGGGGTGCCCGGAGCCGGGAAAGGAGCCAGACCTGGAAGAGGAGCGCCAGCGTCAGCAGGAGGCAGGCGGAGCCGCAGATGCCGTAGCCGGCCAGCAGGAGGAGCCGTCTGCCCAGCCACTCCACGGTGCCCGCCTGTGGGGGTGGGGAGGGGGGGCGGTGAGGGCCTCCAGGGGCGCCCAGAACTCTTGCCCCCACCACCCCTTCTCCGCGTTCCAGTTTCTGCATCTGATGCCGGGACGTCTCGGGCCCGCTGACCCCGGAAGGGCTGTTCCCACGCGGGTCGGCCCACTTCTAGCGAGAGCCAACCTCGCCCGGGACGTGCCATGAAACTAACCATCCACCCCTGGACCTCCTCCTCCTTCAGGGGCGCTCACACCCAGGGCCGCTGGCCCTGCCCCGTCACCCCGGGCAGCTACCACACACCCAGGGGGCAGCCCTGCACCCCAGAACCACTGCAACTTCCCACGGGCGGGCCTGAGCCTGCTCCCCTGTCTTCCCACCGAAACCACAGTGCAGGCTCTTGCCCGCGTTCCCTGCTCCCTCTGTTCTCGCCGACCCTGGTGCCTCCTCCACATCCCCCCAATCCCCGAGTGGCCCTGAGAGTTTGGACTATGAGTGACAGGCCGTCTTTCCAATGGCCACCACCTACTGCTGTGCTGACCTCCCTGGCCTGAACAGTAACAAACCCCACGGTTAAGAATGGCCCTCCTGCCGAGACCGGTGTGGCTCAGTGGATAGAGAGTCGGCTTGCGGACTGAGAGGTCCTGGGTTCGATTCCAGTCGGGGGCATGTACCTTGCTTGGGGGCACATCTCCAGTGTGGGGTGTGCAGGAGGCAGCTGATCGATGTCTCTCTCTTATCGATGTTTCTGACTTTCTATTTCTCTCACTTCCTCTCTGTAAAAAATCAATAAAATATATTTAAAGAAAAAAAAAAAAAGAATGGCCCTCCTGTCACCGGCTGCCCGCACCCTCTCAGCTGTTCCCACGTGCCACGCTGGCCTGGCTGCCCTCCTCCCTCTCTCCTGTGCTAGGCATTTCCGTTCTGCCGCCTCCTCCCGCCGGCACCGGCACCGGGCCACACCGAGGCCAACCTGGTGGCAGGCCCCTCCCTGCCAGTCCTGCGGGGGGACTGTCCCTCCATCCAGCGAGGCCCACAGCAGCAGCCCACACCCCGCAGCTGAGAGAGAGACGCCCACTTCGTCTCTGTGCCCGGGACCCCATAAGCATCGGGGTATTATAGTCACCATAAGCATGTTACAAAGCAAGAAACATCTGTGCCCCTCAGTGACCTAGGACAGTGTCACCAGACCTCAGTGCACCCCGAAGGACCCCTGTCTGCCTGCGGGGGGACCCCCAGGGGACGGGGTACTCCGGTCGCTCACCGAGACGCCGGTCATGACGATGTTGACCACGCCCGCGCCCACGGTCACGTACTGGGAGTGGGCGGCCGCCACGCCGGCCGACGCGTAGATGGTGTCTGCGTAGTAGTTGATCTGGAACGGGAGCCGGGCTGAGCGGACGGCCCCGGCCTCGGCCACCGGCTCCCTTCCCGCCTCCCCCGCCAACCAGAGTGGCAGCCCTGGGGCCCTGGGCCAGGAGAGAGGCGCTGGGGTGGGAGGAGCTGGGGTGGGAGGAGAGCTGGGACGCGCCCAAACCGGTGTGGCTCAGTGGATAGAGCGTCGGCCTGCGGACTGAAAGGTCCCAGGTTCCATTCCGGTCAAGGGCATGTACCTTGGTTGCGGGCACATCTCCAGTGCGGGGCGTGCAGGAGGCGGCTGATAGATGTCTCTCTCTCATTGATGTTTCTGACTTTCTATCCCTCTCCCTTCCTCTCTGTGAAAAAAATCAATAAAATATGTTTAAAAAAGAGAAAGAAAAAAAGAGCTGGGGCGTGGCGTTAGGAGACTGGGGGCAGCCTCGCTCGGCCGGAGTTTGGGGTGAACGTTTGCCCTTCTGACTGAACCCAGTGGCTTCGGAATGGACCTGGTTCTGAGGGGGGACCTGGGCAGGCACCTCTGCAGCCACCGGCGGGACCGATCGCCCGTCACGGCCCCCCTCTACCCGCCACCCCCCCCTCCCAGCCAGCCCCCTGGTTGCCGGGCACACAGGTGGGCTGCGTGACCCCAGGTACCGCGTTGACCCCGACAGCTGCTGGCCGGCCATGAGCACGACGATGGAGACGAGCTGCCAGCGCAGCGGCCGGAAGGTGAGCAGGTTGAGCACGGACAGGCGGCCCTCGGCGCGCTCCGCCCGGTCCTCCACGCGCATCTCGTCCATCTCGTCCTCCACGTCGGCCCGGCCCCTCAGTCTCCGCAGGGCTGCGGGGAGCAGAGCCGCCCCGTGGCTGACCGCCCGCCCCTGGGCTCGGGGAGGGAGGGGGCGGCTGCCCACCGGCGCGGCCCACCTCTGGCCACCGGATCCCCATCTTCCCAGGGCGCAGTGCTTGGGACCCCAACCAGGACCCCGCCAGGGGATAGGGTCCCCCAGCACCAACCACCTCCCCTGCCGGCCAGGCGCTCGCGTGGGCCTGGGTCAGCCGTGGCTGTGACCTTGTCCACCACAACCTCACCTCGGAGCTGCCCAGCCTCCTCCTAGCCCAGCACGCCTGCCCCTTGGAGCCCCTGCCCACTGGCCACCGCCGGTCCCGGGCGTTAGGTGGACGTGGAGGCAGCGGGCAGCCTGCATCCCGTACCTTGTCGGGCCGCGGCCTCGTCCCCCCTCTGGATGAGGGTGTAGCGCGGGCTCTCGGGGAAGAAGGGCAGAGTCAGGAGCTGCAGCAGCGCGGGGACCCCCGTGAGCGCCAGGAGCACGGGCCAGCCTGCAGGGACCGCCACCGGGGACTTGACCCTGACCCACCCGCAGTGACCTAGGACTCACCACGACTGTCCTCACCACGGTCACCTGCACAGCCCAAAGGTCACCTCTCGGCCTCCACGGGCTTGACCCACCAATGACATGGGCACAGCTGAGTGAATGACTGGACCCAGCGCCCGCGGCCCCCCACGCCCCCGGGGCCCTCCTCCCTCTGAGCTGGGCGTGCCCGCGGTACCTGTGGGGTTGCCCAGCAGCGCCTGCAGGCTGAAGACCTGCGCCAGGAAGACGCCCACGATGACGAACACCTCGGTCATCGTGCCCAGCGTGCCCCGCAGGTGCTTGGGAGCCAGCTCCCCCAGGTACATGGGGAGGGCGCTGTACGCGATGCCTGGTGCCGGCACAACAGAAATCGGGGTGAAGAGCAGTCCCCGCCTCCCGGACCCGCACCCGGAACCCGGGATGTAGCTCAGCTCCTTCTCAGAATCCCCCGGCTTCTCTGGGGTGTCCACGGTTTCTCTGGGGTGTCCACGGCTTCTCTGGGGTGTGCGCGCCATGGACAGGTGGCTCGCACAGCCCCGCCTCCCCGCTCCGCCTGTCCCTGCAAGACCCTGCCTCCGCTCAC
>PVJN01030652.1:0-25461 GCA_004026805.1 Lasiurus borealis | reverse complement strand
CGCACACTCTTCAGGATCTCCGCCTTTTCCCGCTCCGCCCCTCTTCCTCAGCCTGTCATTCTGGAAACGCTTATGCCAGCCCACCACACTCACGCACTCTCCCCATGTTTCACAGAGAACACGGCAGCCTTCCATTGAAGTTCTGCAGCTCCCAACCGCCCCCACTCTGACACCCCCCTCCTCCTCCCCTGGGCCCTCCCGTGGTCATGGAGGCGCCTCCCTCCCCATCTTCTCACCTGGGACACCCATGCCTCCCCCTCCCATCTTCTCACAACCTCACACTGGGGATCCCTTCTCTCTTCTGTATTTGCCACCACTGCTGTCACCTCCACTATTCCACAGAAGCAGCTCTGGCGGGATTTACCTGTGGCTCCCGCGTTACCAAACCTGGTGAATTTTTCCCGCCTTCCTGACTTCTCTGCAGCACGAGGCCTAGTTGACCCCACCCTGCCCTTGGCTGTCTCCAGCTCCCCTTCTGCCTCTCTGCTCTGGACCTCTCTCGCTCCATCTCCTCTGTGGAGTCATTCCTTGCTCAGGAACCATTAATGGCGGGCCTCCCCAGACGAGCGAGTCAGTAACATTTTTCCCCGCTTTGAGTATTTCAGCACCACTCGGGGGGTTGCCAGAAATGCGTCAGGGTGATTCTGGACAAACAGCAGCCCAGCGGCCCAGCCCCGCCTGCTCACCGTCCCTCCATTTGCAAGGCAGGAGTACAGTCCCGCCGATGAGAGCTTGAGGCAGTTGTCATGGTTGCAGCCGAGCCTTCATGTGACAAGTGGCTGTATCACGGGAAGTGGCGGCGTTGCTGCGTCTCTCACTGAGTGTCCCTTCAGCAGTGTCAGCTTTGCGAGCCATGGTTAGTCTTTCAGTTAACACACCCTGCTGTCTCTGACATGTGCGTGTCTGTGGGTCTTTCATCTCCAGTTTGAAGAGCTGTAACAACCAGTTTTTGGCTTCTTAAGAGCTTATGTACTTTATTTGTTTATTTATTTATTTATTTATTTACTTACTTACTAGAGGCTGGGTGCATGAAAATTCATGCATTAGAGCAGCGGTTCTCAAACTGTGGGTCGTGACCCCTTTGGGGGTCAAACGACCCTTTTACAGGGGTTGCCTAAGACCATCAGAAAACACATATTTCCCATGGTCTTAGGAACCAAATGACCGCTCCTTGGTGTAGCAAAGTGTAGCAATATAGTTTATTGTGTTATAGGATGACTATTACCCATGCTACACCATGATTCAAGACAACATTTCACTTATTTGTAACTAGAAATAAATATTTCACAATATATAATTACATATTGTTTTTGTGATTAATCACTATGCTTTAATTCTGTTCAATTTGTAACAACGAAAATATATCATGCATATCAGATATTTGCATTACAATTCATAACAGTAGCAAAATTACAGTTATGAAATAGCAATGGAAATAAATTTATGGTTGGGGGTCACCACCAAATGAGGAGCTGTCTTAAAGGGTCGAGGCATTAGGAAGGTTGAGAACCACTGCCTTAGAGGGACAGTCCCTCAGCCTGGCCTGCCCCCTCTCACAGTCCGGGAGCCCTCAGAGCCTTCAGGGGCAGGAGGTGACCGGGTGATGAGGGGAAGGAGATGCCCTGGGTGACTAGGCAGCTGACATCCGAGGCTTGCCTGCACCTCAGGCAGCCCTGGGTGGCTGGAGGGCTGAGGGGACTGTGGGACTCTGGAGGCAGGCATGCAGCAGGGCTGAGGAGACTGGGCGCCCCCATCTTTGTGAGGGTATGATGGTCAATTAGCATATTCCTGCCTTATTAGATAGGATTTATTGTTTATTTATTTGTTTGTTTGTTTGTTTATTTATGCTCATCCTCTCCTGAGATTTATTTTTTTTCCATTGATTTTTAGGGAGAATGGAAGAGAGAGGGAGAGACAGAGAGAAACATCAGTGTGAGAGAAGCACATCGACTGTTTGCCTCCTGCATGTGCCCCAACCAGGGCGTGGGCCAGGGAGGAGTCTGCAACTGAGGTACATGTCCTTGATTGGAATGGGATCCGGGACCCTTTGGTCTGCAGGCTGACGCTCTACTCACTGAGCCAAACCGCTTGGGCATAATGTGTACATTTTAAGCAGTTGGCTCCTTTTCCTTTAAGAAAGCACTAGTTAAATGGCCCCATCAGGGCTGGGCAGGGGCGAAACAAGGGCAAAGGGCACAGGATTGAAGGGGGCACTCACTTCGCCACCTTCAGTTTGCCCCCCGGATGCCTCCCTTATCTCCCTCTAGTCCTCTGCCTGGGCACCATAAAACTATAGAAACATTTTGTGCTCTAAGACACAATAAGGTAAATAGTTTCTATAAATCCATGAATAAAGGAAGAGAGAGACCTGTGCTCTTTAATCCATAGCAGTTGGCAGTGTGGCTCGTTCAAATTGAACGGTGGCCTAAGTATAAAGCAAACACTGCCCTTTGAAGACTTACTATGCGTAACAAAAGAACATCAGGATTTCCTTAGAGTTTTTTTACCTTGATCAGATATTGAAACGATGATATTATTCAGTGAAGTAAAATGTACTATTTAATTTGGTTCTACCTATTTCTTTTTACGTTTGAAAAAAAAAAGGTTGCCCCTAAAATTTTAAAATGTAATATGCAGTTCATACCATATTTCTGTTCCACAGAAATCAAGTGGAAGACCTTGATTTTGGATGGGATAACTTAACAATGAAAGGAGATCAACTATCCTTTAATCTGTAAACAGGGCAATTTCAATCACGAGGGGTGTGTGTGTGTGTTGTGTGCACATCACTTATAAAAGTCTACACAATAAAAGAGTAAGATGCAAATTGACTGTACCTTTGAGATGCCCACCAACCAATCAGGAGTGAGTATGCAAACTAACCCAACAAAGATGACAGCTTAATTTGCGTACACAGGCACCGAGTGGCCGGGGGCAGGTGTTACGCACCCCCTTAGGAGCTTTGGGCCTCTGGGCAGTGTGGGAAAGTGGCTCTAGGCCAGCAAAGAGGCAGCTCTGGCCGGAGTGAAGGTGGTGCCGGCAGCCGGGGGAAGGAAGGCCCATTCTTGCATATCTGTGAATCGGGCCTCCAGTGGTAAAATAAAAAACTCTGAGGTGGGCCGTGTATGGAGGTGAAACCTGAATGTCTAAGAACTTTTTGAAGAGGTACTTCACCTCAATAAGGAAAGTAATAAAACCAAAAAGTAGTAGCATTTTAACCTCAAATATTGGCAATCGTTAGCAAGTTGGATATTACTAAGGCCGGTAAGATGGTGAGGAACAGGAACCTTCATGTCCTGTTGGTAAAAGCGTGGATGGGTTACAGGCATTCTGTAAACCAGTCGGCAATGCTGAGTGAAACCAGTAAGTCAATCCAAATCCCAGACCTATAAGCCCGAGAATTTCTTGCAAAGATCCATAAAAGGATACATACATGGTGCCTATCACTGCATTATTGTGGTCGCAGGCAAGAGGAGACACCCAGGTGTCCAGCACCAGGCCAGCAGACCCGTATTGTGCAGGTGAGTGCGGGACTACCGTGCAGGGTCCTAGAGAAAAGGGCCGGATGGCGACGTGGACGTGCCTTCCAAAAAAGTTAGAATATGTTGAACCTTTAACAGGAGCACGGACACAGGGTGTCCCCCCAGCATGTATACACACTTCAACCGCTGACAGCTCAATTTTGAAAGCAAAATGTATTTTAATAAACACTGCCTTTAAAATTATTCAAAGTATGTACGTACATTTTTTGGGGGAACCCTATATGAGTGAAAATCACAGCCCTAGCCTGTTGGGCTCAGTGGATAGAGCACTGGCCTGTGGGGTGCAGGGTTTGATTTCAGTCACAGGCACACGGGGGGACACCCTGTATCCGTGCTCCTATTAAAGGTTCAACATATTCTAACTTTTTTGGAAGGCGTGTCCATGCTGCCATACGGTCCTTCTCTCTAGGACCCTGCACAGTAGTCCTGCGCTCACTCCACAACAAGGGCCCGTTGCCCTGGTGATGGACACCTGGGTTGTGGACTCGATCCCTAGTAAAGGAGACTTGCCGGAGGCAGCCGATCCATGATTCTCTCTCATCATTGATGTTTGTCTCTCTCTCCCTCTCTCCCTTCTTCTGTGAAATCAATAAAAATATATTAAAAATATACATACTCACCTTAGCAATAGCTCCTCAAAGTCACACATGTGTCAAAGAATGTGCATTAAACACGTTTGAATGTGTTTGTCGGTGTGGACGAACAGGAGTGGATTTGGGAGGGAGAGGGAGAGGAGGGGAAAGGGCCCTGTATGAACAGTGATATGTGTGACCTCTACTATTTCTACCTGAAATCCAAACATAAACGAGAATAAAATAAAAGGATGAAGACTTCACCCAGCTGCAAACGCGTTTGGATCCAGAAAATCGTTCTGTTGTCTTCTGGGGAGACTCCCGAGCACCCCACTTCTTTCCCCTTAAAGAGGCGCTTTCCCGTGGCCTCACGGTGTGCCAGGCGTGTGTGAGGCTCCTGTGAGCCTGCGTGGAGAGGACAGAACAGACTGAAACCCACTCTTTCCCCCGAGGGGGTGGCCGCTTCCCCGGTCCGGCCGGGAGGCACCTTGGCCGGCGGGCGCTTGCGAAACACAGCGGGGTCTCTGTGCAGGCCTGAGGTAACCCAACGGGAGCGGCCGCTCCTCCGGCCGGAGAATGGGCTTCTCTGTGTGCGCTTGTTTGCTTTGGTTTCGGGCTAAAAAAAAAAATGATTTCACACATAATTAGGGCTGTGGCAGCGAGATTGTGTTCGAGGTGCTTTTACTGGAAATATCAAGAGGAGGGACAACGGAGGGCTGTGTTCCTCTCCCGCCGCTGGGGCCGGGGGAGGAGGAGGAGCCCGCGCTCCCGGCCGGGACAACGGGCCGCGTTCAGGCCGGGGGAGCCGCTCTCAGGCCGGCAGGCCCAGCTGTGCGGCCGGGGCTGGCTGTGGAGGTGGGCAGTGTGTGGGGTGTGCGCTGGGGGAGGGGGCGACAGGGAGAGGGGGCCGGGGGGAGGCAGAGGTGGTTCTGCTGCCCGGCCTCCCTCCCCTCTCCCTGTCTCCCTGTCTCCGGTGGCCTGTGAGGAGGACAGGCACCCTCAGAGGGGGAAGAGGTGGGGGGCCGCAGGTAAAGGGTGAAGGAGGCCAGGGGAGAGGTGCAGGCCACAGGGGGGCAGAGGGCCGGGGGAAGAGCCGTGGCAGGAGGGAGCCGCCGTACACGGCCACCGTGTCTGCACGGGGAGCCGGGCCTCGGGGCCCTGGGTTCTAGTCCTGACTCTGGATGTCTGTGGGCAGGTCTCTGGGCCTTTCTGAGCCTCATGTTAGGGTCCATGAGACTCGGGCTGTAACAGCAGCCTCTGCAGGATGAGGTAGTCCATGGGGGGTGGGGGAGTGGGGGGGTGGTTTGGGGAACACCGAATACTCTCTCTTCCTCTTGGAGATGCAAAGTGCACATTGTATGTGAAAAGGCCGCAGTAAAATCAGACTCTGTTTTCCTTGGAATTTGTGTAGTGAACTGTGTTCCAAAACATTTAATTACAGGAACAACCTTCCCTCCCTTTTTTGCATAATATCTATTAACACCTTGTGTGTTCCAGGGCTGGGGCTGCAGGAGAAACCATCCCAAACTCGGTGGCATTAAGCAAACATCTCACAGGTTCGGTGGGTCAGACAGCCGAACAGGACACAGAGGGGATGGTGTGTCTCCACGGCGAGCTATTTGGGGCCTCATCTGAAAAGACTTGAAGACTGGGTGGCGGGGGTGAGGGCGGGAGGGGACAAAGTCCTTTAAGGCTGGAGACAGTCTTCACGCATGTGCCTGGCAGGTGATGCCGGGTGTGGCTGGGGCCTTCACTGGGCTGCGAGCTGGAACGCCTCCACGTGGCCGGTCCAGGTGCCTGGGTTTCGCAGCCTCTGGGTAGTTGGACTCTTTACCTGGTGGCTCAGGGCTCCCAGGCTGGTGTTCCAAGACACCCAGGGAGAAGCTATTACTGGCCTTTTTATTTTTATTTGTTTAAATATATTTTTATTGATTTCAGAGAGGAAGGGAGAGGGATAGAGAGATAGAAACATCAATGATGAGAGAGAATCATTGATTGGCTGCCTCCTGCACACCCCACCCTGGGGATCAAGCCCACAATCCAGGCATGTGCCCTTGGCTGGAGTCGAACCCAGGCCCCTTCAATCCACAGGTTGATGCTCTACTCACTAAGCCAAACCAGCTAGGGCTCATTGGCCTTTAAAAAAATATTTTTATTGATTTCAGAGAGGAAGGAAGAGGGGGAGAGATAGAAACATCAATGATGAGAGAGAATCATTGATTGGCTGCCTCCTGCACCCCCAACACCTGGACTGAGCCTGCAACCTGCCCCGACCAGGAATGAAACTGTGACCTCCTAGTTCCTAGGTCAACTGCTCAAGCGCTGAGCCTCGCCGGATGGGCTATTATCGGCCTTTTATGACTTAGCTTTGGGTGTCAGATCACATGAAGGAGAGCACGTGGGATGGGAGAGATGGTCATGGCCGTTGTTGGACAGTACAGTCTGCCACAGTCGGAGAAATGGTGTGGCACAGCTCTGAGGACTTCTGGGGCGTTCTGAAACCTGAAATTACATCAGGACCTTGTCCTCTGGATCATATACCCCTGTTCTCTCTCTCACACTCAGACCCAAACGCCACTTCCAAGCACCTCCATGTTGCCCCTGGCCTTGCTCCTCCCCTGCCATGGGCTCCCCATGCCCCTGTGGAACAGCACAGGCTAGAGAAAGCCAGTAGGACCCACCATCTATTCGTTGGTCAGATTCTGTTCATTTCTTTCTAGGACTGACCAACTTCCTGCAGAAGGCCCGCCTCCTCTCTGCTTCAGAGAGGCCATCTCTCTCTGGCCACCCTTTTACTTTATGCGGTTTCCCCCACTTCTAAATTCATGTTCTTTCCCACAAAATTCTCTTGTCTGAATCCATCAACCCAGATACAGCCATAGTGATCAGCATCCTTTATGCCAGTTCATTACCTGAGAGAGACGGCGGAGCACACAAGAAATCATCCTCGAGTTGAAGGATGAATAGAGCAGCGGTCACCAAGCTTCAGACCCCATGGACCACTGGCTGGTGACCGCTGGGATAGAGATTAGCTAGTTCAGTGGTCGGCAAACTGCGGCTCGAGAGCCATATGCGGCTTTTTGGCTTCTTGAAGTGTGACTTTTCCACAAAATACCACGGTCTAGGCAAGTCTATTTTGAAGAAGTGGTGTTAGAAGAAGTTTAAGTTTAAAAAATCTGGCTCTCAAAAGAAATGTCAGTCATTGTCCTGTTGACATTTGGCTCTGTGGACTAATGAGTTTGCCGACCACTGAGCTAGGTGAAGGGGAGGCGGTCAGGGGGAGCAACTTCCAAATGCAGGGAACAGTCCCTGGAAAGAGGCTGAGGCAACAAGGAAGAAGGTGAACTCCAGGCGTTTGAACGTGGACTGAGGTTGAGGATGGAGAGCAATGGTGGAGAGATGTGAGGCGCAGCTCTTGGAATACGCCATTCGAGGTCTTGGTCGAAGACTTTGGTCAAATTGTTCTCTTGGAAGCTCTTGGGTTTTATCGTAAGAGTAACCAGAAGGAGTGTTTCAGAGAGGAATGGGACTTGGTGATGATTTCCATTTTGAAAAGACACCTCTGGCCATTGCTGGCGAGTGGACAGGGTGTGAAGAGGGACAGCTGGGAGGTGATGTTGGTGTTGACGCCGAGATGGAAACTCACCTTGTCATCCCTGGAGATGGATGGCTTGGGGCAGATATTTTGGAGACAGGGCCTGGCATTGGCAGTGGCATTGTGCTTTTCCTGTCAGGGAACCCTGGGGAAGGGCCAGGGTCCGCTACCTCTGAGCTGGTTGTCCAGGAGGTAGCTGGATATAAGGGCCTGGAATTCAGAGACAAGGCTCGGGCCAAATACATAAGCACAGCAGGGAGCACCTTGGCAATGGTGAACAGAAGCTGTGGAGAGGATGGCTTGGCCCAGGGAAAGGGTACAGAGAGAGGAGAAAGGACCCGAGGAGGAGGAGGTGGCTGTGATTTGTAAGAATTCTAAATTAACATCTTCTGAGCTTAAGAACCTTAGCAAGCCCTGGCCGCTTTGGCTCAGTGGATAGAGTGTTGGCCTGCGGACTAAAGGGTCCCAGGTTTGATTCTAGTGATGCCCAGGAGAGGGCTTGATCCCCTATAGGGGGCCTGTAGGAGGCAGTCAATCCATGATTCTCTCTCATCATTGATGTTTCTCTCTCTGTCTCTCCCTTCCTTTCTCTACGGATGAGGTCAACGTAAGGATAGAGGGAGGAGTGGGAGCCGGGTGGAGGGGAGCTATTGAGGGGAAAAAAGAGAAACAAATATAATAATCTAAAATAAATCTTTATTGTTCAGATTATTACTATTGTTTCAATATTGAACAATAAAGATTTATTTTAGATTATTATATTTGTTTCTCTTTCTCTTCCTCCCCATAGCTCCCCTCCACCCAGTTCACACCCCACCCTCTGCCCTTACCCCACTGTCCTCATCCATAGGTGTATGATTTTTTGTCCAGTCTCTTCCCACACTCCCCACACCCCTTTTCCCCCAAGAATTGTCAGTCCACTCCCTTTCTATGTCTCTGATTCTATTATATTCACCAGTTTATTCTGTTCATCAGATTTTTTATTCACTTGATTTTTAGATTCCCTTGTTGATAGATATGTATTTGTTATTCATAATTTTTATCTTTACCTTTTTCTTCTTTTTCCTCTTCTTAAAGAATACCTTTCAGTTTTTCATATAATACTGGCTTGGTGTTGATGAACTCCTTTAGCTTTTTCTGATCTGTGAAGCTCTTTATCTGACCTTCAGTTATGAATGAGCTTTGCTGAGTAGAGTAAGCTTGGTTATAGATTCTTGCTAGTTATCACTTTGAATATTTCTTGCCACTCCTGTCTGGCCTGCATAGTTTCTGTTGAGAAATCAGCTGACAATCATATAGGCACTCGCTTGTAGGTAACTTTTCCTCTTGCTGCTTTTAAGATTCTCTCTTTGTCTTTTGCCCTTGACATTTTAATTATGATGTGTCTTGGTGTGGTCTACTTTGTATTCCTTTTATTTGGGGTGCTCTGTGCTCCCTGGATTTGTAAGTCTATTTCTTTCCCCAGGTGGGGGAAGTTTTCTGTCATTATTTCTTCAAATAGGTTTTCAATACCTTGCTCTCTCTCTTCTTCTGGCACCCCCATAATCCTGATGTTGGTAGGCTTGAAGTTGTCCCAGAGGCTCCTTACACTATCTTCATATTTTTGGATTCTTTTGTCTTTTTGTTTGTCCAGTTGGGTGTTTTTTGCTTCTTTGTATTTCAAATCTTTGACTTGATTCTTGCGATCCTCTAGTCTGTTGTTGGATCTCTGTATATTATTCTTTATTTCAGTCAGTGTATGCTTAATTTCTAATTGGTTCTTTTTCATATCCTTGAGGGATTCACTAAATTTATTAGTTTCTAGAAAATTCTTGAAAAACCTTATAACTGTGGTTTTGAACTCTATGTCCAGTAGTTTGCTTTCCTCCATTTCTTTCGTTTGTGACATGTTTTTTTTGTCTCCTCATTTTGGCTGATTCCCTGAGTTGATAGAGCGGCTTTGTGTGGTAGGTGTCCTATAGGGCCCAAGTGGCTCAGCCTCCCCAGTTACCTGAGGTAGACTCTCTTGGTGCACCCCTTTGTTGGCTGTGTGCACAGTCTTGTTGTAGTTAAGCTTTAATTGTTGTTGGTGTCACTGAGAGGAATTGACTGCCAGGCCAATTGGCAGTGAGAATCAACTGTGTCTATGATGGGAGAACTTCTGTGCTGGAGACACCCTTATGAGACAAGACTTGTTTCAGTGGGGCTTTGGTGTTCACTGAATCTGCCCCCTGAGTGTGTCCATTTTGGTCTTGAGAAGATGTAATCTGGATGGTCCCACTCTGATCATTGGGTACACTGGCTCTTGGATCTCTAAGGAGGCGCTAATTTAGCCTCTGCCTGAGGCCACCCAGCAGGAGCTACGGAGAGATCTGCAGATTCCTCTTCTTTGTTTGGGGTTTGGAAGTGCCCAGATGAGGCCCGGCTGTGAAGCAATGCAAGCTGCTATGGTGTCTTGGGCCTTCTTTAGGATGTTTTGGGTCTCTCTGACTGAGCTGCAGTTCGTTAGGCAATTTTAAATTGCAAAGGGCCAGGCCATTCATATGTAAAAGCCTCTATGCACAACTTAGGTGGGGCGGGGTCTCAGGGAGTCCACAGGGTGGAGCATACAGCAATGGCTGATCCTCACCCTGCCCTAAGAGGCCAGGGTTTCATGTCCCTCTATAATTGCTGCAAGCACCCCTGAGGAAAGCCACCTTCGAGTTCTTCCCAATGCCAAACAGTCCAGTTTCTCCCCATATGAGTTGGGTCCCCAGAGTCTCACCCAGAACTGGAGTTCAGAACAGTCGGGAGCTTGTGTCTCCCTCCCAATTGAGAAAGCCAACTGCATACTCAGTTGCCAACCTTTTCCATGCGCATCTTCGTACCTCTGTGCTTTACTTCTGCATCTGCTCTGAGTCTCAGTGTGATTTTCTCTTTCCTTCTAGTTGTAGAATTTCCACTCAGCCAGCCTTTCTGTGGTTCTGGACGATGGTTGTTTTGTCTTTTAGTTGTAATTTTGAAGTGGTTGTGCGAGGCAGCAAGTTTAGGTGTTTATGCTGTCGTCTTGGTTTCTCTTTCTGTTATCTGATTTCTTTCATTGTATAATTATTATTTTCTCCCTTACAATGAATACTCAATCTATGGAGGAGTACTTTAAGACTATGGAAATATTTTGCTCTTCTTATCAAATTTTCATCCTAGATTTACCATCCACATATGCTCCTTGCCTGATCCACTCTTTACTATGATAGTTACAAAATGAGAATTTGCCCTGGCCAGTGTGGCTCAGGGGTTGAGGGTCACCCCATGCACTAAGAGATTGTTGGTTTGGTTCCTGGTCAGGCACATACCCATATATTCCCCGTAGCGAGGGTAAGAGGGCCGTATAGGAGGCAGCAGATCAATGTTGCCCTCTCACATTGATGTTTCTCTTCCTCTCCCTCTCCCTTCGTGTCTCTCTCTCTCTCTCTTTCTCTCTCTCTCTCTCTCCCTCCTCCACCACCCTCCCTTCCTCATCAATAATAAAAACATATTAAGACAAATAAACAAAAAAGAAAACCAAACATGAGGATTTCCTAGCTCTCAATATTCTATTTTAACCCAGGGTCCTTCCTGTCCCGTTTGTTTACGTACCAATTTATTTTATCGTTGTGGACTCTTGAGTTCCTATTTTTCCCAAGAATTACTGATTCATGACTGTGCTTAATTACTTTGTTGCTCTAGGTCAGTGGTCGGCAACCTACGGCTCAAGAGCCACATGTGGCTCTTTGGCCCCTTGAGTGTGGCACTTCCACAAAATACCACATGCAGGCGCGCACATCCATTGCTGTTGAAACTTGGTGGCCCATGCGCAGAAGTCAGTTTTCAGCTCTCAAATGGAATTTCAATCATTGTCCTGTTGCTGTTTGGCTCTGTTGACTAGTGAGTTTGCCGACCACTGTGGAGGCTAAGTCAGTGGCTGTCCCTTCCAGCTGGTCCTTATGATCTGTGCCCTTCATGTTTTGAGCACTTACTTTCTGGCATAGCAAGATGTTCCAGGCTAATCTTATATCAACCAGGCCCGGGACCGGAACCGGATTTTCCTCCAACCAGTGAGCTGCCACGCGTCTAAAACGGAAACCATCCCCATTGCTTCCCTGTGCGCTGGAATAGTGACCAATTTAAGTTGCCACAGTTTTCTTGGCAAACCCAGAGATGTCACCAACAAGCCTGATGTTGAAATTGGGAGACAAGCGCTGATGGGCGAGGGTTGGGGCTAGAGATGCGCGTGGCGTGTGGGGAAGGTCAGCTGCCGTCTGTAGCCGCTTATGGCGTTCGATGGGTTGAGGCACCTCGGTTCCTTTTAGTGAAGAGACCAACCTCTAAGCACTGGGTATGCTCATTGCTACTGGGGGGCCTTTGCTTCTTGGAATTGTGGAATCTCTGTAATAATAAAAGGCTAATATGCTAATTAGACTGGACGTCTTCTGGACATCATTCCAGACATCCTTCCTGACAAAGCCAGGGCTGGAGGGAAGCCAGCCGGGTCCTGGGTGCCTATGGGAAGCCCATGGGAAGCCAGCTGGGGTCCCGGGTGCCGGTGCCAGCAGCTGGGGGAAGGAAGGCCTACTCTTGCATGACTTTTCATGCACCGGGTCTCTAGTTTAAAATAAAAATACAACGAAGTAGAATTACGTTCTTCACCAAGAATGATGGGTTGTAAGATTGTATGCTCTCACGGTGCTCCGTAGTGTTGTCCTGGGGCATCGGAGCTGTGGTTCTCTTCTATCCATCCTGGCAGTTGGTATTCGGGCCCCATTGGGGGAGAATTTCACAGTCTTCGTTTGAGGCCCATTGTGATTGTACACCCCAACCCAGAGGATCCTTGTTGCTGGACCCAGGGCTCTCCATTCCAGCCACTCCTGATGACAGGGCCAGCACTGGGATAGCATAGGTTACAAAGGTCCCTCTTCAGCTGCAAATGCCCCGTATTGTTTACCCGAAGAACAAGCGCCTCTCTGTGACCTGGTCGCCCTGGTCTGGAGCTGACCAGACACGCTGACCTTCCCCATCTGCTCTCCCAACAGTAGGTCTTTCTTTGGCTCCTTTGAGCTCGCCCCTGTGCCTGTAAACAGTTGTAAAACACGCGGTCCCTCCTGGGCTCAGCCCGTCCGCGCCGGAGCACAGCTCAGATGGGCTTTGATGTGAAGAGGACCCAGGCTGGTGTTTGGAGAGAAAACGCTCCTGTGTCCGCTTGTTGTTATTACAGCCTATCCAGATTGTAAAGCTGCGGCCTCCTTTTCGGACCCGCAGCTCCCGAGCCTCGGAGGCCTGCACATCTTCTGAGGTCTCCCCAGGAGAGTGGGCTCCTGTGCCCCTGGGCTGCCCTGCAGGTCTTACCCACGGGGTTGAGGTTGGGTACTGGGTTCTGAGGAATGAGGCCTTGGCGCTCTGGAGGCAGGTATTAAAGCAGCCAGTTACAAGGAGCATCTTTGAGTCAGTCAAGAAGCCTTTATTGGCCTAGCTGGATTTGCTCAGTGGCTAGAGCGTCGGTCTGCAGACTGAAGGGTCCTGGGTTTGATTCTGGTCAAGGCACATGCACAGATTGCAGGCTCAATTCCCATTAGGGGTGTGCAAGATTCTTTTCTCATCATTGATGTTTCTATTTCCCTCTCCCTCTCCCTTCCTCTCTGAAATATACTATATTTTTTTCTAAAATTGTTAAGACTAAAAATTAAGGGGTGTCTTATACACGGAAGTCAGCCAAGGAAGGAGCCGCAAGGGTGTGTAGCTGCCCATACCTTGTCAAACAGGCTTCCTCCAATGACGAGCCTTACCGTTACTGACGTCAGCTGATGCCATCATTGGAGGTGGAGGTGGAGAGTGTAGATGCAACAGGGACTGAGCGTTGTGATTCACAGAGATGTTAAAAAATACAAAGATAAATACCGGTAAGTGATTGTCTTACTCTGCAAAATTCACACTGAATGTAATCAGCTATGCAAAGGAGCATGGAAATAGAGCTGCAGAGAGACAGTTTGGACCTCCTCCCACTGAGTGTCTGTTCAGACAGCGGAGAAAACAGGAAGAACAACTCCTTCAGATGCCAACAAAGAAGGCCTTAAGAGGAAAACCAGCAACATGTTTAAGATATTGATTTCTTAATTTTGGGTTGGCAAAGTCGGGGGCATCTTATACATGGGGGTGTCTTATACATGGAAAAATATTATGTGTATGTATATATATATATGTGTATATATATATATATATATACACACACACACACACACATATATGTGTGTGTGTGTGTGTGTGTGTGTGTATAAATAAATAAATAAATAGATAAATAAATCCTTTAATGAGTTACAGTCCTGTGCTAGGTGTAGTGGGAGATGGACTAAGTTGAATTCCAGCCTCAAGGAGCACTCATTTCATGGGGAAATGTGCTCAACCAACTGGAATATAATGGGGTGTAGCTCTAGCATATAGAGCAATTGCTATGTCAATCCAGAGAAGAGAGAAGCTTCCTTGACTAGGAGGGGCCTTTCTGGAGGGGGTGACATGCCCATGGGATCCCGAGGGGAGAGGGGAGGATAGAAAGAAGGGAAGTTGAAGGTGAGTCTGGGGAAGCAAGACTCAGCTGCGTAGATCTGGCTCTTCCCCAAAGGCTCCTGGGCTGGCTTTGGCCGAGGCCACGAAGGCTGGTGTTAAACCGTGTGTGGGGTACAGCAGCCAGGTGGCTGTGGGAACCGGCTGCTCCCCATTGTGGGCTGTGCTGGCACCTGGGACAGGGTCTGTGCTCTGGGTGTGCCCACTCCAGGCAGCGACCTTCGGGTGAATTCAAGGCCAAAGCCAGGAGCCCCGAGAAAGCAGTGGCCAGCTCTCACCTCTGTGGGCAGGCCTCCGGAGAGGAGCCCTGACCTGGACTGAGAGGAGCGCAGTCCAGGAAGGACATTGCTCCAGTGGGTACGTGTCCAGCTGACGCGGGGCGCGGAGTCATTGCTCGGCCTGTGGAGGGGAGCTGCTCTCCTGTACAAACGGCTTGTCTTCAGTCTGGTTTCAGAGCAGGGCCCTGTCTGGGACCAGTTTCTTGGAATATGACTGGGTTTCTTCTCAACCATGCTCCCACCCCAGGGCCTTTGCACCTGCTGGTCCCTCTTCCCAGATCACCATTTCACCGAGTACACACAGCCGCCCTCCTCCACCCCTCCAGGTGCTTGTTCACCTGCCACCTTCTCCCCGAGGCTTCCTGGCCCCCTTGTCCACGCTGCCCAGTCCCACTCTGACATGGCTTCTCCCTCTCTCGGTTTCTCCATGGCATTTAGTGACGCTAGCCCCCGCATGTCAAACTCAGGCTAACAGGCCAAATAAACAAGGTGTAAGTGTATGTGGGCCACAAAAACAAAACAAAACAAAACAAAAAAACTTCCATTTTAATAGAAACGTAGGTTTATTTCCACAGAGATATTCTGAACACAAGGGATGATATAAACGAGTCATCATTTAACATAAAATAATAGAACATTTTAATACAAATTAATATGCTCTTTTTGAACATTAACATACCAGACACTGAATAACTGCACAAATGAGTAAGTATCATGCAAATAAAATTAATTTTCTTGTTCCCCGAAAGCAAAATATTTCCTGTTGCGCACACCCAAGAAGGCAGTCCAAGACGAATGATGCCGCCCTCGGCTGCTGAAATATCTGCGGCTAGTGTTACTGGAGAAAAACAGTGCACTTGCGTGGAAGGCGCATAAGGGAAATGAATGCAACGTAATTATAGTAATCAGTCATTTGCTAATGTTGTAGTTCGTATTAATAACTAGAGGCCTGATGCACGAAATTCACGCAAGATTAGGCCTTCCTTCCCCTGGCTGCCGGCACCAACTTCCCTCTGGCACCTGGGACCCAGGCACCCTCCAGCACCAGCAAGTAGCAGGGACCCAGGTTTCCCTCGCAGCCCCGGCTTCCTCCGGAAGGTCATCTGGAAGGACAGCTAGTCTGATTAGCATATTACGCTTTTATTATTATAGATTACGTATACAGGATACTGTAAAAAATTAGGTTATGGAATTTTTATTAAAACGATTCTTACATACTGTTATATTGGCTGCACCACAGAAATATTCGTTGTGGCCCACCTGTGGCCCGCGAGTTAGACACGCATGGAATAGACACCCTCTTCCTTCCCCTGTTACACACGTCAGAATGTAAGCTCCATGAGGGAACTTAAAGTTCGGCTTTACTATTCCTTTCTGAAGCAAAAGGTGCCACATGCTGTGTCTCCTGGAATAGGGAAAGGGTCATGGGGTACAATGAAGTACAAGATTTAAAAGAAAAAACACACTGTGGTTAACATTTAAAAAAATGTATATTTTATTGATTTTTTTTTATAGAGAAGAAGGGAAGGGGATGGAGGGTTAGAAACATCGATGAGAGAGAAAGATCCATCAGCTGTCTCCTGCACACTCTCCACCGGGTATGTGCTTGCAACCAAGGTACATGCCCTTGACCTGAACCGAACCCTTGAGTCCGCAGGCTGATTGCTTTATGCACTGAGCCAAACTAGTTAGGGCTGTAGTTAACATTTTAAAATATCATCTGAGCACAGGGGCAATAGGCCCATCCCCTAGTGAAATTTCTTTTAAAAATATTTTTATTAATTTCAGAGAGGAAGGGAGTAGGAGAGAGAGATAGAAACATCAGTGATGAGAGAGAATCATCGATTGGCTGCCTCCTGCACTCCCCCAACCTGGATTGAGCCCGCAACCTGTGCATGTGTGCTGACTGGCAAAATCAAACCGTGATCTCTTTGTTCATAGGTCCATGCTCAACCACTGAGCAACACCGGCCGGGCTCCCTAGTAAAATTTCTTGATTCTATTGATTATAAATCATGACAACATGTGTTGTGATGAACCCATCAGCCTGGAGGCAGAATGGTTGAGTTTAAATCCTGGCTCTACCACTTAGTTGCTGTGTGACCTGGTACAAGTTACCTACCCTCTCTGTGCCTCATTTTCCTTACATGTAAAATGCAAATAATAAGAACTGGATTGAGTTTTTATAAGGGTTAAATACATAAATATACGGAAAGCTGGGGGAACGCAGTAAGCACATAGTAAGTGCTCAATAAACGTGATTGTTATGGGGTATCAGGCCCTGGGACTCAGTGGGAGTCTTGGAAACCTGCTTGGGAAGATGGTTCAGAGCCTGGAGGAGTTTTGGGGTTGCTGTCCTGATAGTGTCTGGCTTAGTGCCTCCCGGGCCTCTGCATTTCCTTCTAAAGCGCTGCCATCCGGAGGCTAAGGCTTCCGCTTTTGTCGGTCCTGTAACAGGCAGTGCGGTTTGGTGTGGAAAATAAAGACGCTCTGGGGACATAGAGCTGCACATTCACCAGCGTTTACATGACGGAAGATGAAGTATTCATAAAGAGAAATGAAATTGATTTGCTTTCAGAAAGCATAAGCCAGAGAATGCTCAATAAAATCTAGACGAACGTAAAATCGATATCCTGGAGCCAGCCTGCACGCTGGCGGTCAGCCACCCAGCTCGTCCTGTTTTGAGTGGAACAGGCGGCCTGGGCTCGGGCAGGGGAGGGAGTGGCCCACAATCACATTGCTGGAGGCAGACCGGATCTAGAACCAGGTGATCGGCTTCCCAGTTGTGCTCAGACTCCACCCAGGATGCTCCTTCTCGGGAGGGAGGTCCTTCCCTCGGAACCCCCGGACTTACTCTCCTGACACTCGCATTCTGAAGGAACTCCGAGGTCCACTTACCTTCCTGCAGCGGGGCCTGCAGCCTGGCTTAGCCTGACTCAGGAACCGCAGCCCCAGGGCAACTGACTTCTCTTCAGTAAACATGAAATGACTGGAGGCCTGGTGCTCGAATCTGTGCGTGGGAGGGTCCCTTGCCCTGGTGGCCATTGGGGCAGGTCAGATCAGGGACATCTTGCCCACCCAGTCCCCATGGGGCTGATTGGTGCTGGCCGGCTGCACGGAGGGACTTTGGGAGGTTGGTCGGCTGCAGGAGGTTGGCTGTGGAAGTGCACTGACCACCAGGGAGCTGCTCCTGTGTTGAGCATCTGCCCCCTGGTGGTCAGTGCACATCATAGCTACCAGCTGGTCATCCGGTCGTCTGGTCATAACGGTTGATTAAGCTTTTATATGTATAGATTTCCCTTTTGAAAATACATGATGTAGCCCAACCTGCTGACTTCCAGGTGCACTGAGGATTGGGATGTGATAATGTACATCAAAATGAAAAGAGAGAGAGAGAGAGAGAGAGAGAGAGAGAGAGAGAGAGAGGAAGGAAGGAAGGAAAGAAGAAAGGAAGGTCATTTCTTTGGTGATTTTCTTCTTCTTTTCTGAGTTTTATGCAATGTTATACAACCATGTGAATAACTTTTATTCTCAGCCACTGCTGAGGAGGACATAGGAAAGTAAAGAATGAGGAGGGGCGAGGGGATTGTTGACATTTGGGTTACATTACAGTTAAAAATAACTTTTATTTTTTAGTACTATAGAGAAACCCATATTTGGTGACTTGAGTAGATTTTTTTTTTTTTAGGACAGATTTAGCATGCTGCAATCTGCAAATAACTTCTAATTCGTTAGTTGCATCAGTATTTTTGTACCAGCGAAGCGGGTCTGATTTACGTCTGCTTTTAAAGGAACCATTTAGAGAAATGTTGCTTCCAGTCTCATTGAAACAACAAGCTCGAGAATTTTTAGATTCGTTTAAAAAAACCTACTTTCCGAGGGTGGTTCGATTCTAAATGTAACCCTCATGTAAAAATATAGAAATGCCATTCCCAGTCACGAAATAAAGCTAATTAATTGATCAAAGACCACATTCAAACGAAGCTGTTAATAAATATTTCAGTAAATTAAAAACCCACTTATTTGCTCAGCAGAGACTGATTAACTTTAGTGGTTCGCCATGTCTCCTGGGTGCTGGGTGCTTAGTATCATCAGACCTCACCTCTCTGTCCTTAGGTCTTCGTGGAGGGCATTCTTGCCAGGCGTGAGAGCTTGAACTCAAGGCTGGTAAGTTGCTGTGTTCCTGCAACGTGGCAGCTGATGCCAACCTGTTCTGTGGCATGGCTGGGTTATGGCTTGTCAAGAAAGAAGCCTGTATTTTTTTTCTTTTTTAAAAAAAATATTTTTATTGATTTCAGAGAGAAAAGGAGAGGGAGAGAGATAGAAACATCAGCAATGAGAGAGAATCATTGATCAGCTGCCTCCTGCATGCCCCACACTGGGGATCAAGCCTGCAACCCGGACATGTGCCCTAATGGGAATCGAACCGTGACTTCTGGGTTCATAGGTCTATGCTCAACCACTGAGCCACACTGGCCGGGGCTAAGAAGCTTGTTATTTCTTGAGCGGTTTATCCTTACTCCTGAATTTCTTACTAGAAGCATCACGCAGGAGTATCTGGGATGCCATGGTGGTCCCACAGCTGGCTGAAGTCAAGCGTTAGGTCCCCCAGCAAAAGGGCACGCCAGAGAGGTCACCAGACCTTGGTTATTGCAAAGTTCTTCGTTTTCACTCTCTACCTTGATGAAAAATGAGCAAGTTTTACTTATCTCAGAAAAAAGACTCGAGCCATGAATGATGTTTGGCGTCCATTGAGAGTGATAGGGACTGGGTAGCCTCCTGGGAATGATCCCAAACTGTGTCCACCCTCGGGGGCTCAGACACACGGGAATGGGGTGGAGAAGCCGACAGACACTTAATTTCAAGGGAGATGAATATTTGAGGACATAGAGGGGAATCCACCACAGAGAAAGGAGGCTCAGGGTTGAGTGTTGAAGGGGACTGACATTTTATTTTGTATTTGTTCATCCTCACCCAAGGACATTTTCCCATTGATTTTAGAGAGAATGGGAAAGAGAGGGAAAGACAGAGAGAAACATCGATGTGAGAGAAACACATCGATCAGTTGCCTCCTGCATCAGCTTTGACCAAGGCCTGGGCCAGGGAGGAGCCTGCAACTGAGGTACATGCCTTTGACTGAAATCGAACCTGGAACCTTTTGGTCCACAGGCCCATGCTCTATCCATTGAGCCAAACCGGCGAGGGCCCAATGTTTTATTAATCACAGGCTTTAGCTGTGAGTTGATTCTGCCTGAATCCAGCCATCCCTGGAGGTCTGTATGTGGCTTGGGGAGGAGGGGGCTGTGGGTGTCTAACTCCTGGAGACCTGACCAGCTCTAGCAGGGTACCACCAGGCAGGACACAGGTGAGCTTTGGCATCCAGGAGGGGCAGCAGAGGGCTGGGGTGTGGTCAGCAACCCATGGGACTGAAGGTGCCTTTCTGGGATGAGTGACAGCTGCAGGTGGATAAGCATGGTGTGGAACACTTGAGTGGGGTGCTGAGGTTAAGCATCAAGAGTTTTTCTTTGCATCCCACCTTCTCCAGAGCATCTTCTCAAGTGCGTCAGCCATTCCACCTTCCTTTTCTTTGACTTGGATCTTCATAAACTTTGCCTATTTCTTTTGCTGTTGAGCTTGACTTTTGTTGACATTTAATAATCCTATAGAATAAAAGGCTAATATGCAAACCGACCGAACGGTGGAACGACTGGTCACTATGATGTGCACTGACCATCAGGAGGCAGACGATCAATGCAGTACAAGCTGGCTCAGGCTGGTGAGCACAGCAGTGGTTGGCAGGAGCCTCTCCTGCCTCTGCAGCTGCACTAAGGATGTCTGGCCGACAGCTCAGGACTGCTCCCTAAAGGAACAGGCCTAAGCCAGCAGTCAGACATCCCCCAAGGGCTCCCAGACTGCGACAGGGTTCTGGCCAGGCTGAGGGGACCCCCCATACCCCCTCAGTGCATGAATCCATGCACTGGGCCTCTAGTTCTTTTATACATTCTAGGGACTAATCTGTTGTCAGTTCAATTGGCTGCACATCTCTTCTCCCAGGTTGTGGCTTGTGATGCAGGAAATTTTAATTCTCATATTACCAATTTTATCAGTCTTTCAGGCACATTACTTTTAAAAAATATATTTATATTTTTACAGAGAGGAAGGGAGAGGGATAGAGAGTTAGAAACATAGATGAGAGAGAAACATCAATCAGCTGCCTCCTGTACACCCTCTACTGGAGATGTGCCTGCAACCAAGAAACAAGCCCTTGACTGGGATCAAACCTAGGACCCTTCAGTCTGCAGGCTGATGCTCTATCCACTGAGCCAAACCGGTTTTGGCCACATTATGGTTTTGTATGCATTTTTATGTCTTATTTAAGACATTCCTCCCAGCCCTAAGGGCATATATGCCTATGTTTTCTTGATATAGTTTCAGAATATGAATTCTTCTGTCACCAGAGACTGTTGTTTATCATTGTGGTTTTGAAATCCATTCTGTGGTGATGAGATGTAGCTGTGGTGCGTTCATTTTTACTGGTCCACAATGTTCCACTGTATGAATAGATTGTGATTTACTTTCCATTCTATTAACGGACATTTCATTTATTTTCATTTGTTGGCTCTTAAAAACGATCCTGAGAAAAGCATTCTTGTACTATCTTTTGGGGGCACATGGAGAAGCTGCTGAAGGTGGGATTATTAAGTCATAGGTTGTATGAACCTGAACTTCACTGGGTTAGGGAAATAGTTTTCCGGATTGGTTGTATCAGGTTACACCTCTGTCTAACTGTGGAAGCACTGGCATGACCGTATGACTTTGCCACCACTTTTCTTTAGAATTTCCTTCCTTCTACTTTTTTAGGTTTACTTTGTTTTTCTTTCTCAAATGTCTTGGGTACTTTGCCGATTAATTCTGAGTCTTCTTTTGTAATCTAAACATTTAAGGCTATAATATGTCTAGTCACTATTCTGGCTGCATCCTGTAAAGTTTTTAAATGAAATCTGAAACAACATAATTTTTTTTTTTATTGTTTAAAGTATTATAAATAGTAGTGCATATGTTTCCTTTCCTCTCCATTAACCTCCTCCCAGCCTCCCCTCCTCCCTGGCACATGCCCTCCCTTTTTTCCCTCCCCCAGTGTCTGTGTCCAATGATTATCCATATATGCATGCATACAAGTCCTTCAGTTAAAAAACATTAACTTACAGAAAACTTTCAAATATAAAAAAAAAAGTATTTTTTTCAAGTTAAGTACCAGAAAGGATTTCAAGTAAAGTGCAGAGAAGTATCAGAAACCAAGTCAGTAGGAAGGGCGTCTTTGTGCTTAGTAAAATACATTTTTTGCAAATACGTTGGTACATGTTCTTAAAAAGTATTCCTAAATGCTGGGTGCATGTCCATAAGTGAAACTTCATTGTGTTATTAAGATATTCTATCCTTCCTAAATTTTTGTCTGTTCAATATAGCCATTATAGAGAGAAGTATAATAAAAACCTTCCATTATGACTGAGGATTTGTAATTTTCTCACTTTTTGTCTTATAAGCTTGAACACTAAACTTACGTTATTATAATTGCTACTAGAGGCTCAGGTGCGTGAACATTCATGCACTGGAGGGGGAGGTCCCTCAGCCCGGCCTGCCCTCTCTCACAGTCCAGGAGCCCTCAGGGGCGGGAGGCAACCCGGCGACCAGGGGAAGGCGAAGCCCCATCACACCTCTGCTGCTGCCACTGCTGGCAGCGCACCTTGGCTGGCCTTGGTTACCTGACGCTCGGGTGGCCCTGGGCAGCTGGGCAGCCATCATCTGAGGCTTGCCTGCACTTAGGCTGGCCCTGGGAGGCTAGGGGGCTGAGGAGACTGGGGGACTCTGGAGGCAGGCACCCTGGTGAGGCTGAGGGGACTGGGCGCCACTATCTTGTGGCTGTGGGAACTGCCATCTTTGAGGAGGGGGGCAGTCAATTAGCATATTCTCTCCTTATTGGCTGTGGGTGCTGCCATCTTTGCGATGGCATAAGGATCAATGAGCATATTCCCTCTTTATTAGATAGAATAGCTTCCTGGGGAATGACTCCTTTTAGAATTATGTAGCTCAGTAATACTTTTTCTTTTAAAGTTTAATATAACCATAGCAGTTATTTTTTTGAGGGAGGTATGTAGTAGTATTTCTTAGTACATCTTTTTCAGTCTTATTTTCATGTTTTGACTTTTGTAAATATTACACATGTGGTTATGGATTTATAAATTTCTTCTTTATAAAGTAATTCTACACTTTTTGATTGTGCACATATTTTTTAAAGCAAATCTGGCTAACTTTTAAAGGTTGAGTTTAGACTTTCATCATCTTATATATATAAAAGCCTAAGTGACCATTATGATGAACAACCAGATGACCAGTTGCTATGATGTGCACTAACCACCAGGGGGCAGATGCTCAATGCAGGAGCTGCCTTCTGATGGTCAGTTTGCTCCCATAGCCAACCCCCCACAGCCCCTACACCCTGCTGGCTGATCTCCCTCCCCCCATAGGCCTCGATTGCTGGCCAGGCTTAGGAACCCCACCTGTGCACAAATTTGTGCACCGGGCCTCTAGTTTGTAATAATTACTGATAGGGAGTTATTAGTTTTACCCTCTCATGGTGTGCTTTATATTTATCTTGCTTTTCCTATGTATCTTTTACCTCCCCATTCTGCTTCTATTGTGTTTATCTAGTTTTTTAGAAATTTCCCTCTATATCATAAGCACTCAGTGAATGCTGGCTGTTATGATTTTATTTGGTCAGGAAAACATTGTGCTCTGTGTTATTAGGCAAGGGGTTGCATTTGCAAATGCTAGTTTCTTTTTATTTTAGCCCTCAGCTTCTGCACACCTGGCCTATCAGAGCTCTTACTCTGAAAATATACAGCTTGTAATTTTATCTTCCCCTTTAATACTATATCATGATATTTTCCCCCCATGCCCATGCCTTATCAAATCTATATACTGAGTGGCCAGATTATTATGATCTCTGAACGCATAATAATCTGGCCACTCAGTGTATATCCTATATAATAAAAGGCTACTATGTAAATTGTCTCCTTGACTAGCAGTTCGAACAGCAGGTAGGCCAGCCAACCGCCCATGTCCCCTCTCCCTGGCCAGGCTGGCCAGACCCCACCCATTCACGAATTCATGCACCGGTCCTCTAAAATGTGTGTGTGTGTGTGTGTGTGTGTGTGTGTGTGTGTGTATGTATATGTATATGTATATGTATATGTATATGTGTGTGTGTGTATTCTATCTAATAAAAGAGTAATATGCAAATTCACCATCATTCCAAGACACAAGATGGCCACCCCCATGTGGTCAAAGATGGTTGTCTCCATGTGGACACAAGATAACTACCACAAGATGGGCAGCAGGGGAGGTACCAGGCCTGCAAGAGAGGGCAGTTAGGGGTGACTAGACCTATAGAGGAGGGCAGTTGGGTGGGGGGACCAGGACAGCAGGAAAGGGCAATTGGGGGAGGACCAGTCCTGCAGGGGAGGACAGTTGGGGGCAACAAGGCCGGCAGGGGAGAGCAGTTAGGGCTGACCAGGCCAGCAGGGGAGGGCAATTAGGGGCTACTGGGTTGGCAGGGGAGGTCAGCTGGGGAGGACCAGGCCTGCCAGGGAGGAAAGTTGAAAGGGAGACCAGGTCAGCAGGGGAGGGCAGTTAGGGATGATCAGGTCAGCAGGGGAGCAGTTAGGCATCCATAAGGCTGGCAGGGGAGTGGTTAGGAAGTGATAAAGCTGCCAGGCAGAAGCAATTAGGGGCAATCAGGCAGGCAAGCGAGCAGTTAGGAGCCAGCAGTTCTGAATTGTGAGAGGGATGTCCAACTGCCGACATCCCTCTCACAATCCAGGACTGCTGGCTCCTAACTGCTTGCCTGCCTGCCTTCCTGATTGCCCCTAACTGCTTCTGCCTGCCAGCCTGATCACCCCCTAACCACTCCCTTGCCAGCCTGATTGATACCTCACTGCTCCCCTGCCAGCCTGTTTGCTCCTAACTGCCTTCTCCTGCAGGGCTGGCCACCCTTAACTGCCCTTTCCTTCATGCCTGGTCACCCCTAACTGCCCTCCCCTGAAGGCCTGGGTCCACCCCACTGCCCTTCCCTGCAGGCCCAGTAACCCCCAACTTCCCTCCTCTGTCAGCCTGGTCACCCCTAAATGCCCTCCCTTGCAGGCTTGATCGCTTCCAACTGCCCTCCCCTGCTGACCATCTTTGGTGGCCATCTTGTGTTCACATGGGGCAAGGATCTTTGACCACATGGGGGCAGCCATCTTGTGTGTTGGAGTGATGGTCAATCTGCATATTACTCTTTTATTAGATAGGATAGAGGCCTGGTGCATGTGTGGGGGCCAGCTGGTTTGTCCTAAAGGGTGTCCTAGGTCAGGGTGGGGGTTTCCTTGGGATGTGGGGTGGCCTGGGTCAGGGGCCTGTGGTGCTTTGTAGGCTGGTCACGCCCCTTGGTGATCCCAGCAGAGGCCCTGGTGTCTGGGATTTATTTATCTTCTACAATTGAAACTTTTTAGCCTGGAGCAGAACCAAGCTTCCTGCTCGCTCATGGCTTCAGCCATCTTGGTTGGGGATAATTTGCATACTCACTCCTGATGGGCTGTGGGGTGTGGCTTGTGGGTGTGGTGGAATGATAGTTAATTTGCATATTACTCTTTTATTAGATAGGACACACACCCACACACACACACACATACACACTGAGTGTATACTAGTCTATGGATAGCCATAGCTTTGCTTCCAATTGCTTTGTTTCATTATAGTAATGCCACAATGAACACCTTTGTGCACGGTGCTGATTCCTCTCCCTGAGGATAAATTGCTTGAAATTGCTGATCAGAAGGGAGACCATAGTCAAAGACCTGGCCTGGTGTTGACAGGTTGCCTCCTGAA
>PVJN01030651.1:0-25461 GCA_004026805.1 Lasiurus borealis | reverse complement strand
TAAGCAGGGGGGCCAGATCAGGAAGTGTGAGCTTCGTCCCATAGGCTAAAAGGAATTGTTAAAAGGCCATATAGCAGGGCATGACCTGACTTGTTATCATCATTTAGAATGGTTATTTGGGGAGCTAGTACCAATTTCTTCCATTCCCTTTCGTCCCCAGTCCCCCCTCTTCTTCATTTCAATCCCTCTTTAACTGGTTTATGGTGGGGGAGGAAGAACAAGATTCCAGACTCCCTTCTCCCCTAGCAAATCTCCCCAGCATCTCTCAACCGCACTCCAGACAGCTGACCTACAGGAGCTGTTAATGACGGCAGGGCTGGCGAAAAGCAGGAAGCGATGTGATGCAAGCACAGCCAAAATTACACTCTCTAGATTGATGTGGTTGCATACATTTTGTGTGACAGTGGTCCTATTAGTAATACTCATCCAGGGCTTTATAGGTTACCAAGCTTTTTCACAGCGCTCTGTCGTTTGATCATCAAAACGCACCGAGGAGGTAGGTATTATCCCATTTCACAGATGTGGAAGCCGGAGCTTACAGAGGGGTGTGTGAGTAAGTGGAAGCGATGAGCACAGAACTCCAGACTGCAAGTCCCAGCCTCCCTCCCTGGCTGCCTGCCTTTCCTGCCTCCCACCTTAACAAGGCTTCTTTACATGTGTTCTAGTTTTCCCACTTGTGTGGGGCAGCAGAAGGCAGGAGGCTTGAGTCAGTTTTCCTTTCTCTTGGGCACCTCTTCGTGCTAATGCAGCCCTGTAAGATTTTCCCAAATGCGGTAGCGCCCTCCCCCCCGCCCCCTTATATGTGGCTCCAGTTATTTGTGGTCATCAGCAGTCTAAAAATATCAAATAAGAAATTACAGAAATAAACAATTGATAAGTTCTAATTTCACACAATTCTGCCTGCCGGTGTGGCTCAGTGATTGAGCGTGGGCCTTTGAACCAAAAGGTTATAGTTCGATTCCAGGTCAGGGCTCTATCCCTAGTGGGGGGCATGCAAGAGGTGGCCTATCAATGGTTCTCTCTCATCATTGATGTTTCTCTCTCTCTCCCTTCCTCTCTCTTCCTCTCTGAAATCAATAAAAATATATATTAAAAATTGATTTCATGCAATTCTGAGTCATGTGATAAAATTTTCCCATGTCCTGCTCTGTCCCACCTTTGTCCCCAGTAGCCACCCTGTATGTGTTCCCTCGTCATTAGTCACTCACTTAGTAGCAGTCCTGATTATCAGATCAACTATTATAGTATCACCGTGTTTGTGTTCAGTTACCTCTGCTAGCACTTTTGTCTGGGAAAAGCTGCCCTCAGTTTTTGCCCTGATGCCAGACAATTTAATTCCTCCTTGTACGTCCCTGGATCCCCAGAGCTGGAGCTCAGAGGGAGTGAGTCCAAGTAAGTCCGTGGGCTGGCCCTTTAAGAGTAACTGCTTGGGACTCCAGCAGCCTTCCTTGTTACTCTGCCACAATCCCTGCTGGTTCTATAAGCCAGAGTTAATTTTCTTCCCAGCTCTGGAACCTTGGGCTGGGGAGTCTGGTGTGAGACTGGGGCCTCTTGCTCCTCATGGGAGACCTCTGCCGCCAAGATATCCCTCCTGATTAAAAAACACATGGCCGGCTGGCATGGCTCAGTGGTTGAGCATCAACTTATGGTTCAATGTCCAGTCAGGGCACATGCACAGGGTTGCGGGCTCAATCCCCAGTGTGGGGCGTGCAGGAGGCAGTCGATCAATGAGTGCTTCTTGCTCATCCTTGATGTTTCTATTTCTCTCTCCCTCCCTCTCCCTTCCTCTCTGATATCAATAAAAAATATATTTAAAAGAAAAATAAACCATCACACATGGGTGTTGGGCCAGCCCATTTGGCACCTCCACCCCTCCCACCAGTCTCAATGTGCTTTCTTTTTAATTTTCTCGTTGTAGGACTTTGGTTCAGCCAGATTTTGGGTGGTTCTGAATGATGGTTGTTCTGTGGTTTCGTTGTAATTTTGATGTGGTTGTGGGAGGAAGCGAGTAATGTGTTTACCTACACCGCCATCTTAACCAGAAGTTCCCTTTTGTCAGAAGCGTGTACCTCTACCTTTCTCTCTCAGGTACTTCCTTCTTTTTCTTCAAGACTGTGTTCTGAAGTGCAAGTTCTCATTTCTCCAGGAGGCTTTCCCTGACTTAAATATCCTTTCTTCGCTTCCACATCACCCCATAAAAACCTTTGTCAGAGCATTTAACTTCACTGTATTTAAATAATTTGCTTATTTGACCCTCTCTTCCCGAATATGTTATACTCTTTTGCAAACCATCTTTTTATCCTAGTTCCTAACAGGATTCCTGGAAAATAGTAGTTAGGTAATAAAGTTCTATGAGCTAGAATTCTCTAAGAATTTCTCTCTACTCCAGTCCATAGACTTCCTGCCAGAGAGAAAAGGTCCCGCTCACGGTAGCATAGCAGAAGGCTCAAGAAGTGGGCAGTGCCAGGAGGGTATGGTTCATTGGTTGAGCATTGACCCAGAAACCAGGAGGTTATGGTTGCAATCCTAGTCAGGGCACATGCCTGGGTTTTGAGCCCGATCCCTAGTGAGGGGCATGTAGGAGGCAGTCGATTGATGATTCTCTTTCATCATTGATGTTTCTATCTCTCTCTTCCTCTCCCTGCCTTTCTGAAGAAAAAAAAAAATTCTTTTTACATTAAAAAAAAAAGCAGCAGGGATGAGGCCATAGAAGGCTAGGCCTTTCATGCTAAGGGGTGCAGACTTTCACAGTTTAGCAATGAAGAGTCATTAATGAAGCTTTTTCCCTATGAACTCAAGAAGAGCCTAGGCAGGAAAAAAAAAAGAAGTATAGGTAACCAGTCTGGCCAGAACAGAAACAAAGATGATACACAAAAGACCTCCTAGACTACCTAGAGTTCTAGACACCCTCCTCAGGGCCCGAAGCGCCTCAGAGTGTGAAGGTACGTACCTGAGCCCACAGGTGCACCTCGCTGGAGTGAGCGATGAAGAACAAAGTAGGAAACATTTTCTGACAGGAAAAACTCAAATAGTTTAATTGCAGAGGCATGCACACAGGTAGGTACTGTATAAACAATTCCCTGGCGTGGTGTGTCTCAAACTTGCGCATGCATCAGAATCACCTGCGGGGCTTGTCAACATGTCTATGGCCAAGTCCTATCCCCAGAGAGTCTGACTTGGGAGGTGTGTGAGGTGTGGCCTGAAAATGTGTTTATCTACCAAGTTCCCAACAGGTCTTCTGGTCTTAGGGACAACACTTTGAGGACCACCTTCCTAACACTCCACATTTTTCTCCTCAATAGAGGAGCTTGCCATTCCTTTACTGAGACAACCAATGTTCCCCGTGATACAAAATTTAGCTCTCTCCCTGCGGACAACATCCTCTCTTCCACTGACTCCTTCTCCTCTTGACATTCTCAGATAGCTGCTATGGCGGGGGAGGTGAGGAAAAGACAAAAACACCTTCCCTTGATAAAAGTATGCCTTAACCATCACTCTATAGCTCCCTTTCACTTGCAAACTTTTAAAATCGTTTATATTGACTACTTTCATTTTCTCACCCTTTATTCCCTTTAACATCCTGTAATCTTTCTTCTGCCCTCGCCTACCACTCTACTGTCCATAAAGATTATTTGAATTTTATGATCACCAGACCCAGTCGTTGTTGGTCAAACTTATGTAACACAGATTTGACATTGTTGACCCAACTGTTCTCAATATTTGTAAGAAACAGCTGTATGTTTAGAACATTTTTCATATGTCCCCATTCCTTCATTAACTCATTTTGCTTCTCCCTTCTAATAATGCTATTTTTTCCCTTATAATATTTTTGAGGAGTACTTACACAGCAGAGATGAATACCTCCTGTTAATAGAACCCCATTTTGGTTCAGGCATCCAGGTTAGGTAGGCCCCTTTGTATTTCCGGATGAATCATGATTGATTTAAGCCAGCATATTACGGTAGTCCCCCCTTATCCCTTGGAGAGCGAAGGTCCGGAGACCTCCAGTGGATACCTGAAACCATTGATAGTACCAAACACTCTATATACTTTTCTCGCATATATACATTCGTATGATAAAGTTTAATATATGTTAGGCACAATAAAAGATTAATAACAACAACGAATAATAATAAAGTAGGACCATTACAACAATATGCTGTGATAAGAGTTATGTGAATGTGGTCTTTCTCACGTGCAAAACACCTTATGGTACTGTACTCACTCTTCTTGTGATGATGTGAGATGACAAAATGCCTTATTAAGACGAGAGCTTTCACCTTTTCCCTGAAAGAAAGCACTTTGCAAATTCCTTTTGGCATATCTTAACTGCCAGCCTCATTACTCTTGAGCTGGGGGGCCATTATTAAGTAAAACAAGGGTGACTTGAACATCAACACCGTGATACTGCACAGCTGATCTGATAACAGAGAAGGCCACTAAGTGATTTAATGGACGGGGAGAGAATTCAGTGTACATACACTGGACAAAGGGATGATTCACGTCCAAGCAGAATAGAGAGAGATGGAGCGAGTTTTCATCATGTTACTCAGAAGGGCACCTCATTTTCAACTTATGAATGGCTTCTTTCAGGAATTTTCCATGTAATGTGTTCAGACCGAGGTGGATCACAGGTAGCTAAAAATGCCAATAGGGTGCAACTATTGAAACCCCTTTGCCCACTAAAAGTGATTAAAGACAAGTCTATGGTTCTGTTCTGGCCAACGAGACAAAAAGGAGAGGTTTGGTGGGGAGGATGTGGCGAAGGAGGAGGGTCCTAGGAATTCTTTTTCTCCTTTAAATAAAAAGAAACACAAGGAGAGATTACTTTTCCTGCTTTGAATACATTTCACATGAGGATGTGATGCTGGAAGCAAGCTTGGAGCTGTGGCAATGATTATATTTCTAAGAAGGGCGACATCTGAGGCCAACGCCAACCCATGGAAGGTGTCAAAGCAGAAAGTTGGGAAGCACCTCAGTTATCAACAGCATCATTTTGTAACTGAATCAACCAACTTCAGAATCATCTATCTTCAGACTTGTTGCTATGTGAAACAATAAACCCCTATTTAGCCCAAGCTAGTGCTTATAAAACTTGAATGGGCGTATGAGTCACCCGAGGGTCTTGTTAAAGTGCACAGTTCCGACTCAGTAGGTCTGGGGTGGAGCCTAGACTTTGCATTTCGGTCACACTCCCAAGCCAGGCCCCTGTTGTTGATCCAAGGACCACACTTTGTTTTTGTTGTGTGTGTGTTTTCTTTATTGATTAAGGTAATACATATATGTCCTTATGCTCCCACATTGTCCCCCACCCCCCACTCATGCCCTCACACCCCTCCCTGTTGTCTGTGTCCATTGGTTAGGCTTATATGCATGCATAGAAGTCCTTTGGTTGATCCCTCCTCCTTACCTCCCACCCTCCCCTACCTTCCCTCTGAGGTTTGACTGCTGATCGATGCTTCTCTGTCTCTGGATCTGTTTTTGTTCATCAGTTTATGTTGATCATTATATTCCACAAATGAGTGAGATCATGTGATATTTATCTTTCTCTGCCTGGCTTATTTCGCTTAGCATAATGCTCTCCATGTCCATTCATGCTGTTGCAAATGATCAGAGTTCCTTCTTTTTTTATAGCAGCATAGTATTCCATTGTGTAGATGTGCCACAGTTTTCTAATCCACTCATCTGCTGATGGGCACTTAGGCTGTTGCCAAATCTTAGTTATGATAAATTGTGCTGCTATGAACATAGGTGCATATATCCTTTCTGATTGGTATTTCTTGTTTCTTGGGATATATTCCTAAGAGTGGTATGACTGGGCAAGGACCACACTTTGAGTAGCAAGGAGCTAAACTCATTTAAACAAGCATTCTGTTACTTGCAGTCTAATGCATCTTGACTGAACACACACCTCTAGCATCTACATACTACTTGGAGTAACTGCTTGCAAATGCAATTGAAGTGCTTCTCACAGACTCATTACAAACAAACAAACAACAACAAAAAAAAAAACCTACTTAAAGCCCAAAGTTAAAGAAAAAATAATATTTTTGAAGGCCACGATATCTAGGATATTTTGTACTCTGGATATATGTTAGCTAGAGATAAGTGATTATTGTTATTGTTGCATTTGGGGTGGTCATGAAGGAGGTTGGGGGACAATGTTTTTTCTTTTTGTTTAGAGTGATTCCTAAAAAAATGCCTCTTCCTGTTTTCATATAGTGAAACCTAATTTCTCCTTGATTCCCCCACCTACCCCCATCCCAAGTGGAGTTAAAAATAGCGTGGAGCTATTTATTTCGTGCCAATTTCCCTTAGGATGTCTGCAGATGTTAACAGATACTTCAAAGTATCTAAAGGAACCTCAGGTTTTCACATTGGAGTGGGTGGAGAATGGAAGGTCCTTGATCCCTATTAACTCACTTGGTTGGGTATTGTTTTCACTGCTAAGAAAAGTCTTCCTAATGAGAATATAAATATTTTTATTTTAACGCAGTTTTAATCTACATTACATCCATCGGCATTAACTCATGCACTACCAAAATGCATACTTTGCAGAAGTCACACTCAGAGGCCACACACAGGCCATGTAGCAGGACACATTTGACATCAGAGTGATTTGAACTGGCATGGAAAAGAAAAATTACACCTATTTACAACTGCAGAGAGGATGTCAGGTCATCAGAATGCATACGATAGCCATTCTTTTTTTAAAAATATATTTTATTGATTTTTCACAGAGAGGAAGGGAGAGGGATAGAGAGTTAGAAACATCGATGAGAGAGAAACATTGGTCAGCCACCTCCTACTGAAGATGTGCCTGCAACCAAGGTACATGCCCTGACTGGGATCGAACCTGGGACCTTTCAGTCCAAAGGCCGACGCTCTATCCACTGAGCCAAACCAGTCAGGGCTATAGCCATTCTTAATGATTGATATGAAAGCAGGAAATTCATTTATTGATTCACGAATAATAGTAACTGAGCACCTCTTAATAGGAGTAAATACTAAAAAATAGAGCTCAAAATCTGTTACATTTAAGAGAAGTGTAGTACTGTTGAAAACATTATAGACATATGCATACAAAAAAACTAGTTAATAGTGGACAATAACCACACAAAAGATTTTTGAGACATACAGTGCCAACTGATGGGGTGGGGGCAGTAAGTGCTTGGAGTTCATAGGCATTAGCTCCCTCATTGGTTTAACTTCATGAATCAAGGAAGATTCCCTCATAGGAAGTTTTGAGAGGGCTCAGATGATCACAATATGAAAAAGAGGAAATAGAGGGGAGGATGATATTCCCCTCAAGGAAGACCTAAGAGCAAACTATGTCCAGAGACCAGTGAATAGGCTAATCTGACTGGAGCAGAGATTTTGGATGGTGAAAAGTAAGTCTTATTTTAGAAATGTTACAAAATATCTAAGATTTCTTTAACGAGTCCTCTGGGAGAAATCGAGGTTGGAAGGTTAGTTTGATTGATGAGCATCTAGTAAAGTTGAAAATGCGCACACATGCACATACACACCCACACACACAACACAAGCATCTTCCAAGAAACAGAATGTTACTCTCACCCTGTGTCATTGAGGACAGTTTATTAAAGGGACTATTTTTAAAAACAAGGGTAGGGTTCATAAAAAATTGAAAAAGCCACGAGGGTAGTCATGGCAGGGGAACTTGGAAAACTTCTTTGCTACCTCTGAAAGGATTCAAAGAGTGTTCACCAGATCAACAGAACCAAGGAGCAGCAGCCTTAGGAAGAGAGAGGAATGCAGCCATCCCTCTGAGACCCAGCAGGATATGAGCCAAGAGCATACATGCCTAATCTCACTCTCCACTCCCCACTCCCACTCCCACCCCTTTCCTCCCACTGGCTAGTCCAACAAGAAGCCAGAAGGCAAGGAAATTCACTGATGCAGTCCATATTGGTTAACTTCCCCACCAGAGCAGAATGGAGGAGAGGGTGGATCTTAGGGCCCAATGAAAAACATCTGGCAGATCACATGTCTACTTTCAGATTTACACTTCAAAGAAACTCTTCCACACATGTACAAAAGCACAAGCACAAATATTGTCTTGCAGTGTTGGTAGTAGTAACTGTAAATTGAGGGAAAACCTGAACCATCATCAATAAGGGGCTAAACTGACATATAACCATTTTTTGGAACACAATACAGCCATTAAAATGACTGAACTGGATATCTATAAGCATGTGTGTGTGTGTGTGTGTTTGCATGTGTGTGCGTTGCAGAGAGATACGTGCAGTATCCTATCTAACAAAAGAGTAATATGCAGATTGGCCAACACACAAGATGACTGCCCTGATGTGGTCAAAGATGGCCCCCCCATGTGGACATATGATGGCTACCACAAGATGGCTATGAAGGGAGGGCAGTAGGGAGGAACCAGGCCTGCAGAGGAGGACAGTTGGGAGAGACCAGGCCTGCAGAGGAGGACAGTTGGGGGGACCATCTTATAGGCAGGGCAGTTGGGGGAGGTACCAGGCATGCAGTGGAGGGCAGTTGGAAAAGAGCAGGTTCACTGTGGAGGGTACTTGGGAGGGACCAGGCTGCAGAGGAGGGAAGTTGGAGAGACCAGACCTGCAGGGGAGGACAGTTAGGGGGAACCAGGCCTGCAGGGGAGGGCAAATGAGAGTGACCAGGCCAGCAGGGGAAGGCAGTTAGGGATAATGAGGGACACACACACCCCCATGCACAAATTTTGTGCACCAGGTTTCTTGTTATAGACAACTGTATAAAAAGACTTACACGGGAAAAGCAATTGCCGTTTGCACATACTTTATGTAGTAGATCTATAGAAACATGAGTAGAATACATGAAGTCAGAGAGATGAAAATGATGACAGTAGTTTCCTCTGGTAAAGGAGGGAAACAGAATGATATTGTGGAAGATGGAAAAAGGAGCCTTCAACTGTATTCTTTATTTTCAAAAGATCTGAAGCAAATATGACAAGGCTAGTGAAAACTGCTATGAAGGGGGGGGCAGAGGAAGGACATAGAGAGTGATGATGGATAATATTTAAAATTTAGTTAGAGTGATTGCAAAAGGTCCTTTTGGAGACGTAACATTAGAGCGGAGGCAAATGAAGGGAAGGTAAAGCATTGAACAGCTGGGGCACTAGCACTCCAGATCGAGGGAACAGCCAGTGCCAACACGGAGGGCAGCACGTTAGGCCATTCAAGTGCCAGGCCAGTGTGGATGGAGGACAGTGAGAGAGGGAGACAGGAGAGCACTCAGGAGCTTAGGCAGAGACCAGCCCTGGCAGGGCTTGCAGGCCACAATAAAGGCAGTGGTAAGATTCATGTGGCACAGGAAGAAAAAAAAAGGGAGGTCCCTGAGAAAGGATAGCAAGGACTTCATAAGTGACTGATTATGGGGGCTGGAAGGATGAAGAGAAAGAAAATGTCAAGTATTCAGTTCATTATGATCGGAAGAATGTGATGGTGATTTCCACTGGTGGAACCAAGGCATTGTGGAAACTGAAGAAATAAAAATGCAGTTCGGAGAAAGAAATCTAAGAAGGTTAAGGGGAAAATATCAGGACACTGTTAGTTATTTTTAGGTTTATGTGAATTTTACAACTTCTTTCCCAGAAGTTCCCAGAAAATGTCTTTTTCATGTATTTTTCCTGTCTCATGGGCCTATATTAATTCATGGTCCTGGGTCAAGCACTGGATCGATCTAGGTGTGGTAGAGATGGGAGTTATTCCTCAGTTTCTATACTTTCCTTGTCCTTACAGCTCAAGAAGTGCCACTTTCCCCCAGTTTTAGCTGAGATCATGGCCATTCACTAGTTTCTAAGTCCTGTGCAGGTCAGTGGGAGGGGAGGGGAAAGTGGTGTGTGAAACTGCTCCATCAGCTTCTCAAAGACAAATGAAATCTCTCTTTCTCTCCTTGCAGTTCCTGCAGCCTGGAATGTGGATGTGGAGCTGAGCCAGACTCAACACTGTGAGGACTGTGCCTCAGGAGATGGCGGTGCAGTGACGTGAAAGTGATCTGTGTTTGCTAAAGCAAGTAGAACAAAGTTCCCAGCAGGCCCTGGATCCCTGAGCACTGACTGACCTCATGAGAGTTAGAGGTGAATTTCCATCTCATTTAAAGCACTATTTGCGGGTTTCTTTGTTACCATTGCTTGGCCTCTACCCAAATTACTTCGCTAGAAGAATAAGATGAACTGGTTGGTTTAATCCAATCAGAGCCCTCCTCCTGGGGATGGGCGTGGGGTCAGCAGTCCCGAAGAACATGAGATTTAGAAGAAAGGTGAACATCTGAATAAAAATCAAGGTGCCCTAACTGGTTTGGCTGAGTAGATAAAATGTGAGCCTGTGGACTGAAGGGTTCTGGGTTCGATTCTAGTCAAGGGCATGTACCTTGGTTGCAAGGCTCCATCCCCAGGAGGAGGCGTGCAGGAGTCAGCTGATCAATGTTTCTCTATCATCGATGTTTCTAATTCTCTATCCGTCTCCCGTCCTCTCTGTAAAAATCAATAAAATATATATGTTAAAAAAAAATTAAAGGTGCTTTTCCTTGAAGAAAGCAGTGATTGTGCACTAAACCCTGGAACAGGATCCTTTGTTCTTTCTTCCTCCAAACTGCATTGTTATTTATTTTTTGTTTCCAAAATGCCTTATGTTCATCAGTGATAATCACTTTCTTCCAATCACAATGAACTAAATACTTGACATTCTCTTTCTCTCCTTCATCTTTCCAGCCCCCAAACTAGTCACTCATGAAGTTTGTGCTATCCTTTCTTAGGTAGCTCCTGTACTGGTCCCAGGTTCCCCCAGAAGGATAAAAAATTAGTACATACTCAAGTTCCTTATATAAAGCAGCACCATATTTTCACATAACCTATACACACCCTCCCATAAACTTTAAATCTTCACAAGATTAATTATGGTATCTAATTCTATCTAATAAAAAAATAATATGCAAATTGACCATACCTCCACCACTCTCACAAGCCACGCCCACCAGTGCATCAGAGCGAATATGCAAATTAACCCAACCAGGATGGCTATGGCCACAGAGAGAGCAGGATGGAGGCTTGGGTTGCCCCTGGTGATGAAGGAAGCCAAGCTTTCCCCAAACTCTAGAGGGCGCATAAGGCAACAAAGTTTCAATGCTGTGTGAGCAGAAGGCTTGTATCTGCTCCTGGCTACTAAGTTTCATTTGTAGAAGATAAATAAATCCCAGATCCCAGGGCCTCAGCTTGGGCCTCCAGGAGGTGTGGACGGCCTGCAAATCACCACAGGCCCCTCACCCAGGCAACCCCACACCCCAAGGGAACACCCATCCTGATGCAGGACATCCTTCAGGGCAAACCAGCTAGCTCCCACCCATGCATCAGGCCTCTATCCTATCTAATAAAAGAGTAATATGCTGATTGACCATCATTCCAACACACAAGATGACCGCCCCCATGTGGTCAAAAGATCCTGCCCCCATGTGGACATAAGATGGCTACCACAAGATGGCCAGTAAGGGAAGGCAATTGGAAGAGACCAGGCCTGCAAGGGAGGGGAGTTGGGAATGATCAAGCCTGCAGGGGAGGGCAGTTAGGGGTGACCAAGCCCACAGGGAGGGCAGTTAGGGGCAAACAGGCTGACAGGGGAGCAGTTAGGCATGAATCAAGTTGGCAGGAAGTGGTTAGGGGGTGATCAGGCTGGCAGGCAGAAGCATTTAGGGGCAATCAGGAAGGCAGGCAGGTGAGCACTTGGGAGCCAGTAGTTCTGGATTGTGAGAAGGATGTTCGACTCCCCGTTTAGGCCCGATCCAAGTAGGAGTCGAACATCCCTCAAGGGATCCCAGATTGGAGAGGGAGCAGGCTGGGCTGAAGGACACTCCCCTCACCCCATGCACAAATTTCATGCACTGGGCCTCTAGCACAATATAAATGCTATGTAGATAGTTGTTATATTGTTTGTGGAGTAACAACAAGGAAAAAATGTTTACCTGTTCAGAATAGACACAATCATTATAGGCCTTAGCTACATAGTAGATAGATGTCAGCAAGAATGTAACACTTTTTAAAAAATATTTTTAATCTACATCCATGGATATAGAACAGAACCAATGGATAAGGAGGCTGACTATTGTCGTTTGGGGCTGGATAATTCTTTGTTGGGGTTGAGGGCCATGTCCTGTACATTGCAGGATGTTAGCAGCATCCTTGGTCTCTACATGCTACAGAATCCCCACCACGAAGTAAGAAAACATCCCCAGGTGGCAAAAATATCCCCAGGTTGAGAACCTCTGCTCTAGAAAGAGCCTTGAAGCTACCTTTCCGGACTCTCATTTCTAGTCTTTGTCTCACTCCGCTGGTAGCTTTTCATTTGAAACAAAAATATGGCATCTTGGAAAGAATAACTTTATTCTGTGCACTCGCAGGCTAACAACTAAGCTCTCGAGCGAGGCTGACAAAAGCCCTTCACCAAGAACTACTTTGCTAGTTTCATACACAGTCCTCTTGCCATGAGTTCTTAGCAATACAGTAGTATCTCAAAATACAAGTGCCCTAACATACGAGATTTTTGAGATATGAGCCTTCGAGCGAGCAATTTTTGCTTTGAAATACAAGCAACATTTGAGATACAAGTAATCTCGAGGATAGGCCGGCTGCACACCACCCACCAGTTTAACGAGGCTCGAGCGTCTCATAGTTTCCCACGCCTCAAGATTACAGAACGAATTAAACTCGTATCTCAAGGTACCACTGTACTGCATTTCTCACTGTTCCCAAGGTTGCCATGCTCTTTTTTACTCATGTGTTGTTGTACACACTATTCTTTCTGCCTGGAGCACCATTCTTCGCTTTTCTTTAAGGGAAACACCCATATACTTTTTAAGACCCAACTCAGGTATGACTTCCTCTATTTAAAAAACAAAATACACACACACACACAAAAAAAAAAACACAACCTTATGATTTTTAGGAAAACTCTGTTTCTCCACACTGCTTTGTTTATACTCCTAAGGTCATCCGTGGCACAATTTGTTGCCATGGTGGATTAGTTATCTTTGAGTCCTCTCTTCCTAACACAATGCCTGACACAGAGAAGTTGCCCAGTCGCTGCTTGTTAGGTGGATGAGTGAAAGGAGGAAAACTGACACAGTGGTACCTTTAACTTTCACCATAAAAATGGTAGCTTGGCCAGAAATCATTGGCCATTATGAACTCAGACTGGGTTTTTACAACAGGCGTCTTTGTCGCTGACCTGGAAAGCAGGTGGAAGGCTAACTCCAGGACATGGAATTAAATACTTTGAGCACTGTGCTTGGTAGCTCATGCATCAGTGAGCATGAAGTGTGTAAGCAGTAATTTCCAGCTGCCACGGCTGCCAGGGAGATATTGAATGATATTCCACAGAGAGTATCACGGTATAGTTTGTTATACACGAACTTCTGTGCGGGTCGGGTGCCCTTTGGACCCCAGGCTGTGGGCTCAGTCTTTTCAGAAAAACCTCTTTGTCTGTTACCTGTAAAGTCTTGATTTAAATAATTTTTAAAACGTGTCTTAGAGATCTTGATATACATAATACCTGGACCCAATGAGTCCTGCATGAGCATCAGAATCAAAATTCTGGCATCCAGATAGCACGAAAGTTAGAAGAGTGTGTCCTTTCACAGAATTAAAAGGCCCATTTCCTTCACCTCATGGGGGCCCATGTCCCTCTCCTCTTAGAGAAGGCCTGCCAGAATAAGCACACTGCACCCTGGAAACAGCCTCCAAACTGCTTTAGCTGCTTTCTCATCACCAGTTTTCTCCTCACAAGACCGGTATTAACACAAATGCGTCATGCTTGGAAACTGTAGAGTCTTTTAAAGTTTAATAAAAATGTCACAAGTGATCTACCAACTCGGGTGGATTTTTTTTCAATTTAAAAATCTTAATTCCGTATTCACTTTACAGCACAAATATCCACATTACAACATGGATCTACCAGGCGGAGGTTCAAGTGCTAGGAAGCTGGAGGACACGCAGGGGGAGGGTCCCCCGAGTTGGTGAGGGATAGGAGCTCTCCGCTTGCTCCCCTGCTGCATAGGATCTTACCCCTGTCTGCACCCGGAGACCACCTGGGGAACTTTTAAAAGTATAGAGTTGTACACCTGAAGCTTGTATAGTGGTATTCACCAATGTTACCCCGATACATTTAATTTTTTAAAAAGAAAATAATAGCTCTAGCTGATTTGGCTCAGTGAATAGAGTGTCAGCCTGCAGACTGAAGGGTCCTGGGTTTGATTCTGGTTCAGGGCGCATGGCTGGGTTGCTGGCTTGATTCCCAGTGTAGGGTGTGCGGGAGGCAGCCGATTAATGATTCTCTCTTATCATTGATGTTTCTCTCTCTCTCCCTCTCCCTTCCTCTCTGAAATAAATAAAAATGTATTTTTTTAAAAGAGAAAAGAATAGAAAAAATAGGATGGATAAATACTTTTTTAAAAATACTGATATCCTGGCTCCAATTAAATCAGAATCTCAAGGGATGGTCAGTACAGCCCCTGCTTAAATATCCAATAATATATCTGGAGCCTGATGAGACTTCTGATTCAGAAACAGTGCCCACTCCATGTGAGGGAAGCACAGCTCTATGAGAGTTCTATCCTGAGTATATTGTTCACCCCTCCTTATCCCTGCCAATCCCTAATGCCCACTATAAAAACAGAGCTACTATTGTGAGAAGAGGCAGGAGGAATTCTGGGCTGGGGAAAGGTGAAAAATAATTACTACAGTTGGTATAACTGTGCCTACAGCTTGAAGTTCATACACTGGGCCTAAACAGCAATTACTAGCTGCCTAAGTCTTATTTTAGTTCAGGACCTGGGTGGAGTTGAGCTTCAACCTATAAGTAAACAAGTCTGGGACGCAGGACCCAATACAGATAGCAGCAAAAGGTGTGGGTGTGTTTTCCTAGATTTGAGTAAAGGGCATAAAAATCAGGAGATAAATTGCCTTCTTTTTTTCCCAAAGGGTAATACCTTCCAATGTTGGAAATTTGAAGGTAAACATTTAAAATCCTCCTGTAAGTTTCAAGTGTGTTATGGAATGTATAGCCAATTGGATTAAGATGTGATTCATAATCTATGTGTGTAATTATTTCTTAATAATAAAACATACGATGTTTGTTAATGTTATGATTTAAGGCGTAAGAGAAGAAAGTGACCTCTGCTTGGCTCCCTCCTCCAGCAGAGACAGAGCAATAAAAGCAGAAAAGCCTCATTTTACAGGCTGCGTATGCAGGTGTGGCTCCAGAGGAGAAAGCCTTGCCCGAAGGTCAAATAACCAGAATGTCCCTATGAGTTCCCCTTGCTCTACGCTCCTGCCCAGGTCTTTACTGAAGAATTTGGCCCATTAGACAACATGTCCCTGAGGAACATATACATTCTTTCCTCTCTACACCCCGCTCCTTATCATTGTACGAGTAAAGAAAGCAATAACAACGATAATACTAAATAGTGACTCCGATTTAGTTCTAGTAGAGGGCGCTGTGCTGAGCATTTCATCTGCCATTCTTTATTTAATTCCCATCATAACCCTGTGAGGTAGAAATGAGCTTCATCAAGTCATTTGGCTGAACTGAGTATGTCTGAGCTAGGTTATCAATGTGTCTCTGAAACCGGGTTTCCCCACTTTTCCACAACCCCTTCTGTTGAAGGACTGGATTGTCATATGCTCTGGTTCCTAACTGCTTCAGATCACCCATAATTCCAGAACTTGGGATTAGTGCCTGAGGCCTTTCTGCTGAGTCTCCCTCATGCCAACAGTCTCTTTGATTCCTTCTAATCACCTGCCAATTGCTTGCCCTGTTCCAGCTTGAGCTGACCCTCAGGATCTACTATGACTTGGTTTATAGGAGTGAGAGTCCATCTGTCTTCCCCCCGTATGCTTATCTTTTGGTCTTGGCACATTCACCAAGTCTTATGCCCTTAGCCATGCACCTGTGTCTAGGCTGGTGGGTTCTGCCTGTTCTCACCGGTGTGCCTGACTTCTGGCCTCTCTTGGTTTTAGTCTAGGCTCTGTGTTTATGAAGGAGAGGACATTTCCGACTCCAGACTCATTACTGCATATTTAAGCTGTGGTTATACACGTTTCCACACTTACAAATGCTCCTTAAAAAAAAAAGTAAGTTGCGGATCCTAAACTTTGAGGGGAGCTGGAAATGTCTGTGTAAACAATAACAATATGATATTATGTGTTTTAAAAAAATAACTTGCTTTTCTAATGATAACCATGGTATTTGAGTTTTTTCATAGATAACATAAAATACAGATAAATATAAAGAAACAAAATTACCCAAAGTCTAAAAACACAAATATGGATAATCACTGTGAACAGTCTGATGTACTTGGTAAATTTTCTTTAAGCCTTCACACACATAAACACACATATATACAGAATTGGGATTATAAATAACATGGTCTCATATTTTATTTATATTATCCTGCTAGTTACTCCTCATATCATCCCAATTCTTTTTTATTTTCAGCTTTTTTGAGGTATAACTGAAAAATACAATTGCAATATATTTAAAATGTACAAGATGATGATTTGATGTACATTTACATTGTGAAATAATTACCACAATCAAATTTATTAACACATCCATCACTTCACAGTTACCTTGGTGTGTGAGAGGATGCTAAAATGTACTCTTAGCAAACTTCAAGTATAAAGTATTATCCTATCCTATCTAATAAAAGAGTGATATGCAAATTGACCATGCCTCTGCTACACCAACAAACCATGCCCACCAGCCATGCCCACCAGCTAATCAGAGCGAGTATGCAAATTAACCCAACCAAGATGACTATGGCCACAGAGAGAGCAGGAGGGAAGCTTGGGTTACCCTTGGTGATGGAGGAAGCCAAGCGGACCAGCCCAGACCTCTGCTTAAGGCACAAAGTTTCAATGGCTGTGTGAGCAGAAGGCTTGGCTCCATTCTAGGCTACAAAGTTTCAATTGTAGAAGATAAATAAATCCCAGATACCAGTGCCTCAGCTTGGGTCACCAGGGGGCATGGCCAGCCTGCAAACCAGCACAGGCCCTCTACCCAAGTTGCCCCACTCCCTAAGGGAACACCCATCCTGATCCAGGACACCCTTCAGGGCAAACCATCTTGCCCCTACTCATGCACCAGGTCTCTATCCTATCTAATAAAAGAGTAATATGCAGATTGAACATCACTCCAGCACACAAGATGACTGCTCCCATGTGGTCAAAAGATCTTGCCCTCATGTAGACACAAGATGGCCACCACAAGATGGCCAGCAGGGGAGGGCAATTAAGAGGGACCAGGCCTGCAAGGGAGGGCAGTTGTGGGTGTTCAGGCCAGCAGGGGAGGGCAGTTGGGGGGGGGACCCAGGCCTACAGGGGAGGGCAGTCAGGGGTGACCAGACCTTCAAGGAAGAGCAGTTAGGGGCAATCAGGCTGGCAGTGGATCAGTTAGGCATCAATCAGGCTGGCAGGGCTGTGGTTAGGGGCAATCAGGAAGGCAGACAGGTGAGCAGTTGGGAGTCAGCAGTCCTAGATGGTGAGAGGGATATCCGACTGCCCATTTAGGCCCGATCCTAACGGGCAGTCAGACATCCCTCAAGGGGTCCCAGATTGGAGAGGGAGCAGGCTGGGCTGAAAGACACCACCCCCTCGGTGCACAAATTTCATGCACCAAGCCTCTAGTCTATAATAATAAAAGCATAATATGCTAATTAGACCAGACGATCTTCTGGACGAAGCTGGGGCTGTGAGGGAAGCCCAGAGGTCATGGGTGCCAGAGGGAAGCTGGTGCTGGCAACCAGGGGAAAGAAGGCCTACTCTTGCACAAATTTCATGCATTGGGCCTCTAGTTAACTATAATCACTATGCCATGTATCAGATTCTCAGAATTTATGCCTCTTACACCTGAAAGCTTATACCCTTTGACCAACATCACCCACTTCCTTCACCTTCCCTCCGCAGGTCCTGACAAACAGCATTCTTCTCTGTTTCTATGAGTTCGACCTTTTTTACAGTTTCCACATAGAAGTGATACCATACAGTATTTGTTTTTTCTCTATCTGGCTTATTTTACTTAGCACAATACCCGCCAGTTTCATCCATGTGCTTGCTAATAGCAGGATTTTTTTAAAATATATTTTATTGATTTTTTACAGAGAGGAAGGGAGAGGGATAGAAAGTCAGAAACATCGATGAAAGAGAGACATCGATCTGCCGCCTCCTGCATGCCCCACACTGGAGATGTGCCTGCAAGCAAGGTACGTGCCCCCGACCGGAATCAAACCTGGTACCTTTCAGTCTGCAGGCTGACGCTCTATCCACTGAGCCAAACCGGTCTCGGCAGATTTTTTTTTTTTATGGCTATGCAATATTTCATTAGAGAGAGACCATCTTTTTTTTAATCCATTCATCTATGGACACTTAGGTTTGTTTCCATATCTTGGCTATTGTAAATAATGCTGCAATGAACATGAGACTACAGATATCTCTTTAAGATAGTGATTTCATTTATCTTTGGATCAATACCCAGAAGTGAGATTGCTGGATCATATGATAGTTATATTTTTTAATCTTCGAGAAACCTCCATACTTGTTTCCATAGTAGCTGTACCAGTTTACATTCCCAACAACTGTGTTCAACATTTGTTATCTCTTGTCTTTTAAAATTTTTCAATTTATTTATTTTAGAGAGAGAGGATGGGAGAGAGAAGAGAAACATCGAGTTATTGTTCACTTATTTATGCACTCATTGATTAATTATTGTATATGCCCTGACCAGAGATTTAACCCACAACCTTGGTGTATTGGGATGATGCTTCAGCTGAGCTACCTGGCCAAGGCCTTTTTATAATAGCCATCCTAACAGATGTGAGATGATATGTGGTTTTGATTTTTCAGCTCCCTGATGGTGAATGATGTTGAGCATCTTTTAATGTAACTATTGGCCATTTATATGCCTTCTCTGAAAAAGTGTCTATTTAGGTTCTTTGCCCGGTTTTTTTTATTGGGTCTTTGGTCTTTTTGCTGTTGAGTTGTAAACGTTCCTTATATTTTTTGGATAACAATCCTTTATCAGATTGCAAATATATTTGCAACCATGACATACAAGTATTTCTTTTCATTCCATATGTTGCCTTTTCATTTTGATAATTTCTTATGCTATGCAGAGCTTTCAGTTTGATGTAGTTCTACTTGTTTATTTTTGTCTTGTTTCCTGTGCTTTTGATGTCATATCCAAAAAATCATTGTGAAAATCAATGCCAAGGGACTTTTTCTCTATGTTTTTTTTTCTTTTAGGAGTTTTATGATTTCAGATCTTAAATTCAAGTTTTTAATCCATTTTGAGTTGATTTTTGTGTATGATATAAGATGAAGTTCCAATTTTGTTTCTTTGCATGTGAATATTCAGTTTTTCAAGCCTTTTACTGAAGAGAACATCCTTTCTCCATTGTATATTCATGGCACCTTTGTTGAAAATTAGTTTTCTGTATTCATTAGAAATTCTTTGAAAATATGCTCACTAACTGAATAGTAGTCTACCTTACGAATGTACTATAAATACTCCTACTCAAAGACTTAGGCTGATTCTATTGTTAAATGTGCTGCAACAGACATATTCTGCTTGAACTTTTAAGTGCAATTCTGTGTTTTGATAATGGAATTGTAGACATAGAATTACTGGGACAAAAAGTAAGATTATCTAAAGGACGTTTTAGTCTCAAGACCCCTTTACACTCTTAACTATTGTTGAAGATTTAAAGAGATTTTGTTTATGTCATTTAGCTATCAATATTTCCTACATTAGAACTTAAAAATGGGAAATTTAAAAATATTTATTTCTCCATTCAAAAATAACAAGAAGAAACCCGCTCTTCTTTAAATAAATGGGTGCATTAGTGAGAGGTAGAAGTCAAGTATGCAACTTTCCTGCAGGGCCTAAAGAAACTGTACGTTTCTCATGGTCCCTTTCACTGACATGGGAAACGAAGGAGCTGAGGTGTGGACACAAGGCAGCCTTAATGGAAGCACAGGTGGGACAAGATGGAGGGTCTGAGGGACAGTCAGCCAGTCTCCCCATAGGACACTCAGAACATTTTCAAAACTCCAGTTCACTAGGTAGAAATTCAAAGGCTTATGCCACTGTCTTCCTTTTCAGACTGCTAAAATGCCTTCCACAATACCTGCTTGACTGGGTTCTCTTACAAACATTAAGCTACTTATCCTCAAAAACAAAGGATGAGCCAGGCTAGACAGATAGGAATTCTCAGCCTATTCACGAGGAAGCTTAAATGGGGGAGGAGGGAAGGAGAGAAGTGGCAGTGGGGGAGGGGGTGTATGTCTTGATGGCTAGGCCAATGGTAGGTCCAGATTTTGGAGAGTATAAATGGTCGGTTCAGCCATCTGTCTTCTAAATTTGCTGCTTCTAAAAGTGACTCAAAGACACACAATGTACAATCTACTCCCTAAGCTACGTAGACAGGGACCCCTCTCAACTTTTATTTTTCAATCCTATATAATAAAAGGCTAATATGCAAATTGTCCTCTTGAGAGTTCAACCAACCGGGAGTTTGATCACTCGCTATGATGTGCACTGACCACCAGGGGGCAGCACAGAACAAAGGGAGGCCCTGGCCAGCAGCCAGAAGGCCCCAATCAGCCCTGATTGCCAGCCAGGCCTAGGTACCTTACCCGTGCGTGAATTTCATGCACTGGGCATCTAGTGAGAAAATAAAAACCCAAGCAGACAATGGCCAGCCCACATATGACAGCAGAACTCTGACCCACAGCCTCTGCTGCCATCAGCTGAAGAAGTCTAACCACTTCGCTTCCAACTCAGGGTCTCTGTCTCCTTTCTGTCCAGGACTAACCTGAGAAAACCAAATATACTTCTCAAATCAACCACATAAGATGCCAGCTTCTAGGTAACCCACCTCCACCTTCCCCAGGCCAGCAACCTCCAATCAGGGCATACCTCCAACACTCCCCTCCTCCCCAACCCCACCCTTCTAAAGCTTCCCCACTCCTCTGCTTGTCTTGAGTCTCTGCCCAACGCAAGTGATGGTGGCTGACTCCCTCACTAAAGCAAGCCCTGAATGAATAGCCTCTGTGCTCCTTTGGCTTGTCTTCGTTTATTTCCACACCGCTGAATGAATAATGAAGGGCGCGATAGAGCCAACTTATGAAAAAAAAAAGCACCCGTTACTGAACATTTGTCAAGTGCTTTACAATCACTTTAGTATGCCTTGTAAACACCTTGTGAAATGCCGACATCCCCATTTTAGAGCTGAAAAAATTGAGAAGGAGATTAAGTGATTTGCCCAGAGCTGGGATCTGAACATAAGCCCCCTGTGTTTGAGGTCTGTTATTTATCCACCCAGCTCGGCTGCACTTTGGAACCATTACCATTTTAAAGCTTTTTTTTTTTTTACTCTGGGTTGAGTGAATATTAAGGAGTCGGTCCCATTTCAGTCTGGCAGGCGCTAAAGTATTGTTTTTCGTTTGTTTTTCTAAGTTTTGGTAGACGACATATGGGCTCCATTAGCCTCACTATGTAGCACAATTTCGAGGATGGTTTCTTTTCCAAAATATTTTCACCGTAATTTAACGTCTTAAAGTTCAGCACACACCAGCCACCCTTGATACTTGTTTTTCTCAGAATTGTGCCCTTTTTCTCTCCGAGGCAGAGGGGAGGAGGGAGGTCAGAAGTCCAGCCCCGAGAGATGTTCTGTTTTTTGTGTGGCTGGGTGGGGTAGGGGGGAGGGCGAATGTCACCAGTGCTCATGCTGAACAAAGTCCTCCCGACGCAAGAGATTTCCATCTTCTAAAAGATAAGAAGCCAAGCCTCAGATGGCCCATGATGTGGACTGAAGGGGAGAGGAAGAAAAACGGAGATAGGCAGAACCTGACTTGCGTGTGAGAAGGGCTGCCTAGAAGGCAGGGTCGGGTGGGAAAGAATGATTCTTCGTAGCTCCTTGCTATCTGCAAAACTGCACCTGGGTCCTGTCTACCATGGGGCATCTGAAAAGAAAGCTGTGACAGCAGCATTTGGCCTGTGTGCCACTGTCCCTGATCAACCCAACGTGAAACATCCTAGGGGTTTGTTAGGGGACGCTGGCTAAGGCTGATCAATTTAGCACCATGTATAGGCTTATTAAATATGAAGCAATAACATCCATTTGCTGGCTAATGGTTCAGCTGCCCAGTCCCCCTCTCATGTACTTACTTCCCCACACTCACTCACTTAAGAGTTTATGCATCAGCTCCAAATTCCTTTTCTTCTATATTATCTTTTCAGATTTTGTTGTTTTGGATTTTTTTTTCTTTTAAAGCTTATCATGAGCCCAGCCAGCATGGCTCAGTGGTTGAGCATCAACCTATTAACCAGGAGGTTACAGTTCAATTGCCAGAAGGGGCACATGCCTGGCTTGGGAGTTTCATCCTCAGTGTGGGACCTGCAGAAGGCAGCCAATCGGTGGTTTTCTCTCATCTCTCTCTCTCTCTCTCTCTCTCTCTCTCTCTCTCTCTCTCAAATCAATAAAAATATAATTTTTTAAAAAAGAAAAAGAGCTTATCATGCATGTGCTTGTAAAAAAAAGCTTGCAAATGTATGTAATTGGATATGTGTTGTCAGTGGTGGTAAAGATTTCCTTTTTTCCTCTGAGGTGCAAGTGAGTGGCTTTCAGTGACTGCAAGAAGAAGCCACATCTCTGAGGAGACACAGAGCGTGCCAATTCTGTGTCTCCCCATTTCCCGTTGAAGCCGATCCTCTGAAGGCAGAGGGGATGCTGGAGGGAAGCACAGGTCTCAGGGCCTGAGGCGTTGAGGGAGGTCTTGGGAAGAGAGAGGGGAAGAAGAACAAGAGAAATGAAGGGTCCCATATGTAGGCCAGACCTATGAAGGGCTCACCACTCCTACCTTTTCCCATGAAAGAAAGGCCAAACACCTTAGCGTTTAGGAACCTGTAAGATGTTAAAACCAACAGATGTTTACTGCTCACCTATTGAATGCAAAGGCCAGCGGGAGCTGTCACAGCAGTAAAAGCAAAGATGGAGGGTCAGGGACAAGGCTGGGCGAGTCCTTCACTCCTCTGAGCCGTACCTTTCTTACCTTTTCCTGCCCAGTAGCCACAGGTGGCAAACAATAACTGACATGCGCCAATCAAAGGAAATACAAGATGAAGTTCTGCTCTTCCAGGCACTTCCAATATTGCTGAGGAGACAAATTATCCACATGAAAAGGTGAAAACGAGTGTAAAGTTGCCTAGGTAATTCTGTTGGTTCTTGATAAGGACAGTATTTGCATGTAATCGTTAAAACAGAATTTAGTAAGTCTCATGCCCTATTATTTAAATGTAAGTGGATGTTTCTCATGAAAAACATGAAGAAGATGAAAAAACAAATGTTTACTAAAGACATTATAAATTATGTTATATACAATGAGATTGGAAATCAAAATTGGACACACATACCTACACCCACACAATGTCTAGGTGCATTCTTTCCACATCTCCTCTCATGGTAGTACAGTGTGGTGGAAAGAATATTGAATCAAAAGGCTGGAGCTCTAGGTTTTAGTTTTGATTCCTTTGCTAACTAACATCATAAGTTAGGGACAGACAACTTAGAATATGAACCTTCCTTTGGCTAGAAGAGTTCTCTAAAAGTTACCTTAAAATTAACCAAAAATAGAGGGTCATCTGTAATACTCTCAACAATAAAAATAGACTTAAAAAATAAACAAAAAATGTGAGAACACAAGCAAAAACGTTCTGTCAGCTCACCCTCTCTATGGGCTAAGTGAATTGTGCTCTCAGGGAAGAAATAAACAAAATCAAATACTTATCTACTGGTTCCTCAGCACATGGTCTTAGTTAAGTGTATATACTTTATCACTGTGCACTTGGATTGTATCCTATTCTCTTAAAAAAAATGCATATAAGTGGTTTTAACTGGATTTTCTCTGCATGATATAGAAGCTGTTGCATGTACAGCCGATCACATTACTGCTCATTGCTGAAAGGAATGAACTTCACCAAACAGGTTTTAAAATTCACTTGTGATCATTTATGGAGTGTCTACTATGTGCCAGGCACACTATTAAGTATGGGAGAATCGGAGAAATATTGCTCTCTAATATATCACAGTCTAGCAGTGTAACGTATAAACTGATATGTTAGAAGATACCATGGAAGTGTCTTGCTAATGGTGCAAATCAAGAGCCAGGCCAGAAATCCGGGAGGATTATACATCTCCGGGGAGACTCTGGGAAGACAGTGGTGGAGGTGATGTTTGAGCCGAGTCTTGAAAGGTGAGTGGAAATTGGCCAGGTGAACAGGGCAAGGGTATTTATAAGCAGAGGGAATATAGCATGGCTCATGAAGGTGCCTGGCACATTTGAAAAAGAGAGAATATGGGGTGTAGAACTACAGCCCCCAGGGCCTAGATTGAACCTGAAATCAAGGTATGTGCCCTTGACAGGAACCCAAGACCCTTCTGTCCACAGGCCGGCGCTCTAACCACTGAGAAAACTGGCCAGGGAGAAATGCATTTTTGTAAGGGAATAAATAGATAATAGAGGAGAGAGAAGTAGATTAGACTTTGAAGTTGCTCAGTACCAGGGAGACTGGGGAGCTGGTGGAACTGTTAATTGAGGGGTGAGAAGCTGGGGTCAGGATGGGTCTCTATTTTGGTGTGCCTCCAACTAATGAGTGGCCATTGACTTTGGCACAGGTGGTCAGTGACCAAACAAGAAGACAGGATGTCAGCAAATGAAAAAGTACAGGAAGCCCACCCCAGAAGGAGACCGCTGATCTCTTAATTTCCATGCTTCGGTTCAAGGTATCATTCAATTCAACAAAATTTCAAAGCTGTCATCAGCTTTGATTCTGGCCTACAGGTGGCTAGTCAGCTAGAATATGTCTGATGTACTGCAAACCTCTTTTTTGGCTATTCTGTTATCCTTCCAGTTATAAGAATGAGAACTCTGGAGCCACATTATCTGGGCAAATGACCTCAAAAAAGTCCCTTAATCTCTCTGTGCCTCAATTTACTCATCTGCAAAATAAGCACTAAAATTCTTTTTTTTAATTTAATAAATCTTTATAATTGTTCCTCACTTTCCCCCCCATAGCTTCCCTCCACCTGGCTCCCAACCCTCCCTCTACCTTTATCTCCCTCCCCATTGTCCTCATCCATAGGTGTATGATTTTTGTCCAGTCTCTCCCTGCACTCCCCTCACCCCTTTCCCCCTGAAAATTGACAGTCCATTCCCTTTCTATGCTCCTGACTCTATTATATTCACCAGTTTATTCTGTTCAGATTTTTAATTCACTTGATTTTTAGATTCCATTGGTAGGTATGTATTTGTTGTTCATAATTTTTATTTTTACCTTTTTCTTTTTCTTCCTATTCTTAGAGTACCTTTCAGCATTTCATATAATACTGGTT